>CAUYPK010083148.1:0-16811 GCA_963574355.1 Loris lydekkerianus
ACTGAAACTGCAAGAGCAGGCAACCTAAGACAGGGGCTATGTTTTTCCGCCATACAAAAAACAAAAGAGGGAATTGTTGGGCCCTGCCATGTGCCTGAGGCCTAGTGCAACTTCCGGAGCCTGACTAGAAGTAGATCCATCCAGCTACTTCCGCGTAGCAATGACTCAGCAAGGCCCAGCCTGAAACTGCTTTTATCTAGATACAGCCAACGTGGTACCATGCCATTGGCCCAACCCTGTCACGCACCTCATCCCCTGCCTTCTTTCCCTGCCCCTTCCCCACACATTATATAAGTGGTTGCTTGATGCAATAAAATTTAGTTCCTGCTTAAAAAAAAAAAAAAAAAGAAATGAAATCAGAAAGGAAGAGCAAAGAGAGGGAAGGAGGGATGGGAGTGGGACTTTGGTGTGTGCCATACCTTTTGGGCACAAAACACAATTGCAAGAGGGACTTTACCTAAAAAATGCAATCAGTGTAACCTGGTTTATTGTACCCTCAATGAATCCCGAACAATAAAAAATAAAGAAATGAAAAAAAAAAAAAATAGCACCATTCTTGAGCGATATGTGATAAAAGAAGTTACATGAATCCATTTCCATTGCTTCTATGGAATTTGATGAAATTAACAATTCTCTACAATGCCAATTAAGAAATACCTATAATGTTTTCTAAAAGAGATTGCCCCAAATCATTTTAAGCCTGTCAATTTTGGTCTGTAGCTATTACATTGTTTTGAAAATTTTTAGCAATAATCAACATTTCATCAGATTGAGAAAAGAAACTTTGCAAGAAATAGTAGTTTACTTTTCATTTGATGTATTGAGTGGCTTTCATTTGATGTATTGAGTCCCTTTCAGGTATATGCTGAATCTCTGGAGATAAATTCAATGGAGTGTTCTCAATAACAGCCTCTCAGTCCTATTTTCAAACCAAAGATGCCTGTTGTAGCCAATATATTGCTGTTACCTTTTGGTAGATGGCTATGGTAACACATTATTCCATTTACTTAAACAAGATCTATTCAGATGAAACACATATGTCTTAGCACAAACTTTGCTTTTCTTCCACTCTGTGCAATATGTGCTTGAGATCAAATATCCAATTTTCAACACTGTCATTATTGTCCCTGCCATTTACAACATCCAAAAAGAAGAGTACAGTGTTGTAAAAATTGTATGGGCTTTGAAATAGGACAGATCAAAGAAAAAAAGAAAAAATGAAATAAGACACATCTTGGTTATGATCACAAGATCGCTTACAAGATATGTGACCTTGGGGAAATTACTTACCTTGAGTCTGTTTCATTTCCTATAAAGTAGGAAGAGTCATACCTAACTTGCAAATTGCAATTTAGATGTGGTACTTACAGAAAGTAAATGTTAAATGATAAATGCAAAGGCTTACGCTGAAGCTTCTTTTCTCTTTTTATCTTTCTTCCTTTTTTTCTCTATTTTCTTTTTGAGACAGTTTCACTCTGTTGCCCTGGCATAGAGTGCCATCAGCTTAGCTCACATCAACCTCAGACTCCTGGGTTCAAGTGACCTCCTATCTCAGTTTCTTGAGCAGCTGGAACTATAGGCACCTACCATAACACCTGGCTAATTTTTTTTTTATTTTTAGTAGAGACAGGGTCTCTACTTTTTCAGGCTGATCTTCAACTCCTGAGTTCATGCGATCCTCTAACCTCAGCCTCCCAGAGTGCTAGGATTATAGGTGTAAGCCACGTGCAAGGCCCAGTTCTCATTTTCCCCTTTTTATTTCTCTCTTTCTGCATAGTGGGGTACTGTTTTAATAATACTAACAAGTCCTGTTTTAATAATACTAACAAGTCCTCCATGAGTTCAAACTCTACTTGCCATGTATGTATCATGGTTACCCCTAATACATTTCCCACTTCTCTTACTTTCATTCCCTTTCTGGAGATCCTATGAGAAAAATATCAGCATTAGAATTTTTATGTACAAGGTACTTGAAGTGACAGTTTTGTATGGAGACATTAGGAAGATTATCACAAAGCTGAATTTGCACATCAAGGACACTGTTTTCAGTTCCAGTGTAAATGGAAAAACTTTTGTGTTGATACTATGCTTGCAAAGCAAACATCCTGATTTTTTAGTTATGATTTGGGAGTTGCTTTTCAGCAGACTGATGGAGTTACAAAGGGGGACTTAAATTCCGCCCTTTGTATCACCTCCAACCATCTTTTCAGACTATCATTGATTGTTATCCTCAATGACTTTTCAAATCTGCATTCTGAGATTACATCAGTATGTGTACTTTCTCATAACCCATTTCCTCCTCTCAATATCTACCCCCCAAGAAATTAAAAACTATAAGCTGCTCATTCTCTACCACATAATTTTGACAAAAATTTCCATTTTCTTGAATCAAGAGAGCCATATATACTGGTGAATGCTAGAGCCACACTGCCTGTGTTCAGGCAGGTGTAGGACCTACGGTGAGTTCTTTATCCCATTTACATCTCAGCTTCTTCATCTCTAAAATGAGGATATCAGCAGTAATCCACCCCACAGGATTGTGGTGATGATCAAAGAGTTCATAACTGACATAAGCCAGGTGCAATTGCTCGTGCCTGTAATATCAGAGACCCAGGAGGCTGAGATAGGAGGATCACTTCAGGCTAAGACAAGCCTAGGCAACAAACATAGCAAGACCTTGTCTCTTAAAAAAATGAAAAAAAAAAAAAGAAAGAAACTCAGCCAGGCTTGGTGGCATCTGCCAGTAGACCCAATAACAGCTACTTGGGAGGCTGAAGTGAGATCACTTGAGCCTCGGAGTTCAAGGCTGCAGTGAGCTAGATGGTGCCACTGCACTCCACCCTGGCAAAAGAGTAAGATTGTCCCTCTAAAACATAAAAAATATACCTCAGAAACACAAACAACATAACCTAATCATTTGTACCCTTATATTAATCTTAATAACAAAATAAAATAAATAAAAAATAACTGGTGACAGTGTGATGAAAATGTGTCGAACGGTCTATGAAACCAGTGTATGGTGTCCCATGGTCACATTAATGTACACAGCTATGATTTAATAAAAATTAAATAAATAAATAAATAACTGGTGAAAAGTATGTGATGTATAAAGTTTAATTATTATTATTACTAAGGTTAAAATGGTACCATAGGGTTAGGCGCAGTGGCTCCACACCCGTAATCCTAGCAGTTGGGAGGCCAAGGAAGATGGAGTGCCTTAGCTCACAGGTTTAAGACCAGCCTGAGCAAGAGCAAGAACCCCCATCTCTAAAAACACCCAGGTGTTGCGGTGGGCTCCTGGTAGTTCCAACTACTTGGGAGGCTAAGGCAAAAGAATCGCTTAAGCCCAGGAGTTTGAGGTTGCTGTGAGCTGTGATGCCACAGCACTCGACCAAGGGTGATAGATAAATAAATAAATAAATAAATAAAAATGGTACCATATGTGCATCATTCATATAGGCTACGTATCTACAAGCAACCACCTCATAATGAGGTACTTAAGGCCTTAGGTAATTAGGCCCCATTCAAAAGTGTGTCAAATCCATTTTTATTCCATTTTAATCTGTAGCAAAGTGTTATTTTTTTATTCATTCTACAAATATTTACCAAGTGTTTATTATGTACAGACACTATGCTAAGTGTTGAGAACAGTGAATTTAAAAAATGAATAAAAACTAATATTATCCCTCCCTTTGTGATATTTGACATCAGTGGGAGTACTCCCCCCAGTCCAATACTCAAAACAAATGGAAAATGTTAGCTACAAAAAAAATGCTCAAAGGTGAGGTATGTGATGCTATAAGAAGAATGATTTACCAAAAATCAATTTGCAGAAAGCCGATTTGCCAAAAGTCTATTTTCCAAATGACTGATTCACTGAATCCCCTAGCAGACAATTCACTGAAAGCTAGTTTACCAAAAGCCAATTTCTAGAAAATCAATTTGATGAAAAGTAGTCTGCCAAATCATTATTTCACCAAGTGTGCAATTCACTGAATTATTGAGGATTTTTTTTGAAATCTTCATTTCACAGAAAGTTTTTATGCATCCTTTCATGACAGCTCTTTAGCCACAAATTTGACTGTATCCAGGCTAAACGTCAGTTCCATGTTTTCACATGTTAATGCCAAACACTTCTCTCATTTGGCCCAATGATCCGGTACTTCACTTAAGCAAATGGTGGGCTTCTCCTCAAGTGTAGTTTACTGTCTTCAGACCTAGGCTTCTGCCTGTCTCAACCACTGCCAAAAAGACAGCTGCAGAGGGCCACCCTGGAGCAGGGTGATGAGCTGATCTTCTGCAACTTGTCTACTTGCCAGATTTGTTTTCAGCAAATTGGTCATTTATGGAATTGACCCTCAGTTAACCGTTTCTCAGTGAAATTACCTAGAGCCAATGTGTTCAGAGCCTATAACGGGAATTTTGCCTTGGCAAAGGCAAGGGAAGGATAACTAAACCGAGGTCAGAAGGATACACAAACTATCAGGCAAAAGAGAAAGGAAAAAATGTCCAAGCAAAGGGGACATCACAGACAAAAGCCATTTAGAAAGAGGAAGCACTGATATTACCAAGGTTGCAAAAAGACCAGTATAACTAGAGTACAAAGAACAGCTGGGGCATGGTGTGAATCCAGGCTAGAAATATAGCTGGGGCCTAGACCACACAGTGCCTCACATACTGTGATAAGGATTTTTTATATTTTAAGAATATGCCTCAGTGGTTAGGGTATCAGCCACATACACCGTGGCTGGTGGGTTTGAACACCTAGGCCAGAACATGCCCAGGCCTACTAAACAACAATAACAACAACAACAACAACAACAGAAAAACAGCCAGGCATTGTGGCAGGCACCTGTAGTCCCAGCTACTTGGGAAGCTGAAGCAAGAGAATTGCTTAAGCCCAAGAGTTTGAGGTTGCTGTGAGCTGTGATGCCACTGCACTCTACTGAAGGCAACCTAGTGAAACTGTCTCAAGAAAAAAAAAAGGAGTATACCATAGAATACTAGTTAGCCATTAAAAAAGATGGAAACTTTATATCTTTTACATACCTAGATGGAGCTGAAACACATTCTTCTTAGTAAAGTATCATAAGAATGGAAAAATAAATATCCAATGTACTCAATACTAATATGAATCAAATATATGAACAATTACATGCTCACATGAAAAATAAAATACAAATATAGTTTAGTACAGGGTCAGGAAGAAGAGGGATGGGGACGAGGGGAGGGAGAGGACAATTGGCAGAAGAAGGGAAGGGATGAGGCAGGATCTCATCTAATGTGCATATTGTGAGGGTGTGTAACACACCTCCCAGGTGAGGGGCTCTTTTACAACTGAAACTTTACCTTGGAAATGAGAACAATGTAATCTAAACATTTGTACCCTTATAGTAACTTAAAATTTTTTAAAAAATGGGAATTCTTAATATTTCTTTAGTAGGAGAATGACATGATCAGATTTACATTTTGAAGAGATCATAAATTCTAAGAGTATGCCATTTAGGCTATTTTTTCATATGAAATTTATTAATGCAGTGGTTTCAGAGAGAAAAGATAGTAATTGTAGTAGGGCAAGGGTCCTCAAACTTTTTAAACAGGGGGCCAGTTCGCTGTCCATCAAACCATTGGAGGGCCGGACTATAGTTTAAAAAAAAAAAACAAAACTATGAACAAATTCCTATGCACACTGCACATATCTTATTTTGAAGTAAAAAAACAAAACGAGAACAAATACAATCACACGGCCTCATGTGGCCCACGGGCCATAGTTTGAGAACCCCTGGACTAGGGGATGGGGAAGAAGTAAAGCAAGTAAATTATTTACAGAGTTATTCAGGGGGTAGGATTTGTTAGGGGACTACTGCATATGGGGGTGAAGAAGAGAAAAGTGTCAAGGTCAACTCCTGTATTTCTGGTTTGCATAACTAGATGAGGGTGCTAGTCCTGAGAAAGGGAACACAAGACGAAAACAATGTTTGTGTACTATTCTCTTTCAATGCATTGCTACATATGTGTATATTTTATATATCTGTTCGAATATCATCTTTCAAATTTTAAGTTATTGAGAGATTAAATGTGAGTTCAGTTAAGGATGTTTCATGCAATTTAGTGTATGTGGGTATCCAATAATCTGTAATATTCTTTATCAAGGCTCCAACATTTACCAGTCAGTTGATTTTACACAACTAACTTAACTTCTTTGTTCTGTAATTTTTTCAACCTTAAAATCAGACTAGTACTATTGCCTGCTTGGGAAGAAACGACAATCCATCCTCTCTCTTTAATAGAGGGAGGGAAAAAAAGAAGAAGGTGACCTTATTAAACCTCCTTATGAACACTACAATGACAAACATCCTGGCAAATGTATTAATTGTCTTTGCTGGTGAGACATCCTAATTTATGGAAAACCTTTAGCAGGATATACCGAGTCTGTACTGATTACTTATGATAAGCAACCTGGAATCTAGGGATTGTGTGTATCACAGACCTTGTTATGTAAACCAGTAACCATCTGAGTATAAAATAGAAAGTATTAATACTAAAAAAGCTTGCTCTGGCTCGGCATCTGTAGCTCAAGAGACTAAGGCACCAGCCACATACACCAGAGCACAGGTTCGAATCCAGCCCAGGCCTGCCAAACAACAATGACAACTATAACAAAAAAATAGCCAGGCGATGTGGGAGGTGCCTGTACTCCCAGCTACTTGGGAGGCTGAGGCAAGAGAATCACTTAAGCCCAGGAGTTGGAAGTTGCTGTGAGCTGTGATGCCACAGCACTCTACCCAGGGCGACAGCTTGAGGCTCTGTCTCAAAAAATAAAAAAATAAAAATAAATAAATAAATAACCTTGCTTTGATATAAGTAATGTAGCCACCTGCATTACTTACTTAAAGACTTCATATGTTAGCCTGTGCCAGAGTGAATCCTGATACAGCCAGAGAAGACACGGGAATAGTGCTGGTGGTCTGGGGACTCTCCCTGCTAAGCCTATACCTTGTGATTCCTTGTAATGAGTATTGTAAAGTTTAACACAGAGTAAAAGTCTCTAATTTTTGTATATTTTATTTAACAATATAATTCTTTATGTACACATATTTATGATCACTGCCTCAGAGGATTGAGGACAAAATGAGTACTTGGGAAAGTACTCATACTTGGGAAAATTGTCAAAATAATGGCAAGCTCATAGTGAGCACTTATTAAGTATTACTATTAATATTATTAACATATTATTATAATCCCAAGGAATAATACGTGTTATTACTTATAGAGTTAATATCACGCAACAGGTATGTATGCTAAGTGTCTTTCAAAGATTATCTCTTTTGATCATCCAAAAGCCTATGTTCCTTCTATGTGTATTATCATTTTATATAAATGTCCACTGGAAGGGCCTTCAAGTACTACGTTAATATGATGAAAGTATAATTTATTAACTAGTGCCAAAATGACCTTAGACATTAAGGCAATGACCTTAAGACATTAATGCAGTGACTCCACCCAGGAAGTTACTAATATCAGAAGACATGAAAAATAAAGAAAACCATAAATCATATAAATTACATCTCTCCTTTATTCCATTTCTCAAAATGTGATGACTTTTTAATGCTGCACTGGTCAGAACACCCCATGGTGCCCCAAAATGGAGCATGAAATATTCAATTCTGAAACAATTTAAAACTAGAATTTCAGAAAAATTATCATGAGTCTCTTTTTTCCCTCCATACTCCCAAATTGTACAAGATATTTCAGCTGTTGTTGCTTTTTTATAAACAACAATAAGGACAAGCAAAGAAAAGAGAGGGCATAAGGCCAATTATATCACTTTTCTAATAGCAATATATAGATCAACATGTATGACAAAATATACTTTGAAGAACAAAAGAATGATTTGGTTTGAAATTATATGTAGAAATGACAAAGGCATGCCACACCTTGTATTACATAAGTGATCATTATAAGCTACAGGTACTCAATTTAGTCTACCCCATTTTATTCAATAAGAACATCCTTTTTTTTTTTCTTTGAGACAGTCTCACTATGTCACCCTCAGTAGAGTGCCTTGGTGTCATAGCTCACAGCAACCTAAGACTTTTGGGCTTAAGCAATTCTTTTGCCTCAGCCTCCCAAGTAGCTAGGACTACAAGCACCTGCCACAATGCCCAGCTATTTTTTTGTTGTAGTTGTTATTGTTGTTTAGCAGGCCCAGGCCAGGTTCAAACCCACCAGCCCCAGTGTGTGTGGCTGGTGCTCTACCCACTGAGCAACCACTGACATTCATTTTTTAAAAATACGTTTGTAGATTGAACAGTCAACCAAATTTCCATGAATTTTTACAACCTATGTAGTACTGAGAATGAAATGAAGAAACAACATTAGTTCTGGAGCTGATGCAGTTAAATAAAAGATTATCCACTAACGTTACCCAGAAAGCAGTAAGGTGCCTATGTTTCTGCCTATTTTTAGTCAGAACAAATTTTTTCTGACAAAAAGAATATACCACAACCTCTCCCATTGTAGAAAAAAAGGCAACAGCAAAGAAAAAAGGGTGCACAGCTATCATATTAGTAAAAGATTACATTTAAAGTTAAGTTCTTTGGACTGCAGATGTACAGAGGTAATGAAATGTATGAAAATAGTAATAAGGTCTTAGGTACAAAAATACTACTATTCCATGGCAGATTTGCAAAGGATAAGAACCTTCTAAAGGAAGATTAGGAGGACTTGGAAGAAAAGAAATCTAGCATGGACCAGAACAGAGAAGAATGCTTGTTAAAGGGGAAATGGAAATTGACCTCAGTGTCCAATTTATGAAGAATTTATATTTAAGTTTATATACCTATAAATATGTCAACTGTCCGTGAAAATACATTGTTGCTTTTCAAAATCTTAATGTGAAGAATTTCTTTCCCTAAGTACTGTTAGAACGAGATCCCAGAACTGAAAGGACTCATTTAGTGAGACAATACAACATTGGCCTTCAGCATCCTGTACATTCTTAAGAATGCAAAGCCCTAACCATTCCTTGCCTAGCCCATTACTCATGAATGAGTTTTGGGCAAGCAACTTGAGTGTGAAAGTAATGGCTCCAGATGGGAGAAAGAGCAGTCTTAAGAGCAGTCTTGCATACTACTTCCTATAAAATACCAGTGGAAAATACCAAGTTTAGTGTTGCTCTCTTATAACACCACCTACTGCAAATGCATGCTTCCAAGATACATGGGAACAAACATTCTGACACCCTGCATCTTGTGCTGAGTTAATAAAATGCTTCCTCTCTGATCCAGAAGACATGTGACTTTCATCAGCATGG
The DNA here is from genome assembly GCA_963574355.1 of Loris lydekkerianus. Taxonomy (NCBI): domain Eukaryota; kingdom Metazoa; phylum Chordata; class Mammalia; order Primates; family Lorisidae; genus Loris; species Loris lydekkerianus. The sequence goes on from CAUYPK010083148.1 coordinate 9,317, forward strand.
ATAAAAGAGTTGATGAAACAGTTACAACCTAACTATAACCTTCCAAGCACAGTAACATCAAATCATGGAACACACAAACTCTTTAAAACTCTACAGTAAAGATTCCAGTGCCCAGAATAGACAGCATAAGATAAATATCATATGTCATATAATGCATTTATTTTAATATTCAATAATTTTATTTATTTTTTTCCATAAATCATATAAATTACATTAAAAACCACACTGAGTCTCACTAAGAAATGACTCCTAAGCTATCAGAGGCAAGTGTACATTCTTTTTCTGGCAATTTATTCAGCGTATGCCACTTTACGAAGTGTTGTTAAAATACTACAAGGTTCTAAAGGAGGAAATTGATAAGATGGTAACAAGATTGAGGAAAGGAATATGTCTGTCTGTCCAAGGAAAATCAGGATAGTGGAGAGAGATGGATGATACAAGGATATGAATGATTAAACAAAGTATCACAGAAGGTGAAACGGGATGAAAGCATTTGGATTAACAAAGGGGAGAAAAACATAAGAGAAAAACTTTTTTTCTATGGGAGAGGAGGGAAATTCTAAGAGAGTCAGAAGTGATTGTCTTCAATCTTTTCAATTCAGAAAGAATAAAAAGAGGCAGGTGTGGCATGCATAATTGCTGGGGAACACGAAATATTTATAGAGAGAAATATAAAGCTTGTTTAACAGCAATGAGTGCACAGCTGAGGGTGGATAGCAAGAATTAACAATGTAACCAATTAGTCTGGGCTCAAGATTCATCTTTATAATATTTGAGCAGTTTGAGAACTGGAGCAGGAGAACTGAATTATAGGGTTGACCCAGAATTTGAGTCTAACGATAAAAATTTAACTAAATTAGGTAATGACAAAATAAATAAATATATAATAAATTAGGTAATGTCTATGGCCTGAAGCTACTGATTAGTTGAAACTCCATTCTTTGCATTAAGAAGGTCTTTTATTAATCTTATTATAATCTATAGGGAGTTAAAGCTACTATTGTATACTCTGTATATCATTGGTAAGAATCAAAAAACCTTGGAGTAGTGCTTGCTTCGACAGCACATATACTAAAATTGGAACAATATAGAGAAGATTAGCCTGGCCCCTGTGCAAGGATGACACGCAAATACATGAATCATTCCATATTAAAAAAAAAAAAAAAATCTTGGGGTAGAACAAATGAATCATTTAAGTAACTATAATTTGCATCTGCCATAAGCTAAACTAAATAGATTGATTAATTTATCCTTGCAATTTATCACTTTCAGATGATTTGGCCAATACCATAATATGAAACCTAATTATAAAATACTTTAAGACAGAAGAATTTTTTTGTTAGACAAAGTAGCCCTGACTTTACCCTATAAATGCCATTAAAAGAGGATAGGCTTTCTTTAGCTTCAGGACAATATATTTGTGGATTACACTCAACGTTCCCTTTCTAAGCTTTGAAAAGTCTCATTATCCTTTTATCTCAAACAAACCAATAAACAACTAAAAAAAAAATAATAACAATAATTTTCAGCCTTGCCATCAGGCTCACCCCTCTCCTTTAGTGGGCCCCTTTGTAATACACAAACTTTGTAATTAGCACTTATAACTTTATTATTCAGTCCAAGAATAACAAATACATTTAATTTAACATTCCTTTAATATCTGATACTTTTATTAGAAATTTTCATTGCAATAAACTTACCATAACTCTTCTATTTTCTTTTTTATTTTTTTAACTCTTCTATTTTCTGAGCTTCCCAAACCGATCTAGGATGCAGACTTGCATAGCTAATAGAGTATGTACTCTGCCTTCTGCTTGTAATTACCAATTACAAGCCAAGACTTTTACCTTTTCACATTAGAAGAGAAACACGGAAATGAGGGAGGGAGGAAAAGAAGGCAGGGAACCCAGCTGAAGTTTGAAGAGTATAGTGTGATGAACTCCTACATTGTTGATTTTTCTCCACCAAACCACCAGCTGATAAGAGAGTGAAAAATATTTGTCGCATGCCTGTTACGTGTCTGTCACATTATATACACTAGATTCTTTAATCCAAAGAACATCTGTGAGAAGAGGTAGTACTGTCCTCATTTTCCGATGAATAAGATGAGGTCCACATAACATACCCAAGACCACAAATAAAAGAGGGAGTTGAGTCAGTCCAAGGGGCTCTGTTTTGAAAATCAGGAACGTTTCTTCACTAATCTGCAATTGAAAGTGCAACATATTCAAAAACAGATAATTTGGCCTGCTTTGTTCCCAATTCTCTGGTTCTTTGTTTGCCACCACTGCAGCCTACTTTTTAGAACTAGCAGGAACCCTTCAAATAAACACTCTGACCTGTTCTTTACATGAAAGTGCTTTATAGCTGAAGCTGACTCACGCATATTTTCCTAAAATAGAAATCTTTTCCTCTATATCAGAGCCCATAATAGACTTTCACATCTTGTTTTATCTAAGAAATAAAGCTCCCTGGTTATACCCTTTTGAGAAAATACATACAAAGCCTCGGAAACCAGGCAGTAAAATATTATATGAAATATTTAATAACCTACAGCTTGGCAATGTTCACATCGATTTAAGAAACTCTCCGGCAGATATATCTATATCTATACCCAGATGTTATGTAGAGAGAGAGAGATATTCCAGTAATAGTAAAGAAGTAAACATGTATAATTCCTAAAGATTTATGATACTAAAAAACTTATTTCTGTTTAAAAATAAGATATATGTCAAATGAGCATATCCCCCAAAAAAGTTCATTAAACCAAGATTCATTATTTAATAATTATTGAGTGCTGAGTATTATGAGATACTGTTCTGAGTGCTGAGTGAGGAGCAGGAGGGAAAATAAACATGATCCCTATCCCAAATAATTTATATCCTAGTGTAAAATAAAGACATTCAAGAATTACAAGAAAGGTGTAATTGTGGTAAGTGCCACAGAGAAATAAAGGATACTATGAGAATATTTTACAGAATAATTGACCTATTTTGTGAAGTTAGGTAAAAATTCTCCTTGAATGGGCAGCACCTGTGGCTCAAAGGGGTAGGACACCGGCCCCATATGCCGGAGGTGGTGGGTTCAAACCCAGCCCTGGCCAAAACCTGCAAAAAAAAAAAAAAAAAGATTCTCCTTGAAAATGAGATATTTAAGCTGAGATCTAAAAGAATTTAGTGAGGCTGGAGGATGGAAACCATGACAGGAAAGGTCAAGTGTGATTTCGAAAGGGAAAAAAAAGTGTTTATCTAAATAGCTAGAGAGATTCACTGCAACCAGAAGTCATTCCTTTATTTCTGTAAGACATTTCAAAAACTAATCTGATAATTTCTTTAAAAACTTTTAACAAAGAAAATGCAACAGAAGTCAAGTAAGCATTAGGCTACGTCCTTTACATGCTTTATTTATTTTTACAACAAACTATGAGGTAGCTATTTATAGACCCTAACTTTATTCTCTCTATAATCTGCTATGAAGTGTATCCTACAAACCAACTGTCACAACAGAGACTTTAAAAAATAACCTAAACTAGGGGTGGCACCTGTGGCTCAAAGGGGTAGAGCCCCAGCCCCATATGCTGGAGGTGGTGGGTTCAAACCCAGCCCTGGCTAAAAACTACAAAAATAAATACATAATAACCTAAACATTAAATAACATTACCATTACACTAGTACCCATTCCAGCCCTCTCCTCCTGTTTTAGCAAACATGAATTTTCAGACTGTGCAAACACCTCAATCACACGAAAAGTAAGACTGCAACCATGCCATGGCAACCTCTTTTCTTGCTCTCCACATCACTCCTGCGTATACCATCTAGGGGTTACATCCCCCTCTCCCAGCCAGTAAAGGTCTTGGTCATCTATGACCAGAAAATTGTTGACCAACATTCAGTGGCAGACAAAAGAGTTCTGAGTTCCTAGTATGAGTGACGAAAAGACACTCAAGTCTAGTCTCAACAGGTAGATGTAGGTTAATCAAAGTAAGTTGATCAAAACAAAAATTAGACAAAAGTTAATATTCCCACCTACTATATTTTTCTCTCTATCACCTGTTTATAATTTTAGGGAGCATAGAGGGAACTATTACAGTTTTTTGTTTGTTTGTTTGTTTGTTTTTTGGCAATTTTTGGCTGGGGCTGGGTTTGAACCCGCCACCTCTGGCATATGGGGCCGGCTCCCTACTCCTTGTGCCTATAAAGATTTATGTGAATTTTTTAGGTTTGGAGTCCTCACCCCCACCCCACACCACTTCTTTATTTTGAATTTATGTTTAGCTAGTTATGACTACTTTGGTCATATCATTTGATATTTTAAAATCTTTAAAATCAAAATATCTTTTGATATTTTAAAATATCAGATTTAAAGTTTCAAATTTTATTTGAATGTAACAATAGGTAAAATGTCTATAAATTTAAAAGATGATACTGCTGTTCAGACTCCTGTTAGGCAAAGGGGCAGAATTTATTGCCTAGTTCTTATGATAATGCAAATCTTTGAGATAGCAACAGTAATTGCTCCATGATGTCAATTGAATAATAAGCCTTGATTATCTTCAAAGTCTTCAGATTCCTTGATAACCCCACATACCACCCACTGCCCTTTACAAGGTAGACATTTTGCCAACAGGCATTTCACTCTCAACTCTCTCATCTAAGTCCAAGCTTGTCCTTGAATCTGCATTGATGTTGCACATTTGTTTCATTATAGCTTTAATTATAAACCTAACGTTTTTATCAAAGACTTTCAAGATTAATCTCATTATGCCCTTTGTGCTTGTTGATTTTAGCTACCACTAAAAGCAAAGTCAACTCTCATCCTCCAGATTCTAATTCCTATAAGGCTCTGATCATCCCCTCTTCTGACCCCTATTCTTGGCCTGCCCAACTCCTGAAATCTTTCCAATATGCCCTCTGAGACTCAGATAGTCATCAGCAAAATCACTTCTCTGAACATCTCTTTCACTTCTTTCTTTAAACTTGATCCACCCTATAGCCCTGTCCTCTGCAACCCACTCAAAAGGTAGACGTTCTCTATCCCAAACCCTACTTCAGCTGGGTTTAGAGGTTAAGAAGATGGCATTCTTGCTTCCTGTTGCTCCTTCTAGACTATTCTGCCTCTCTCCTCCATTGAAATATCAATTTAAATGTTGTTACATCAAACTACAACACTAACTACTTTTCTCCACTGCAGTGTTCACACAATCCCCCTGTCATTCTTCCTCCATTCCATTCCTTCCAGATTTTTGCTCCTGACTCATGGATACTGTCTCAAACCCTATTCCTGTGATGATTCTCAGTTAATTTTAGTGTCCACATAGATTATCTATCCAATACATTGTTATTTAGTCCCTAGACCTCATCTCTTCCAATGATTTTTGTTGTGTACCCTACTCCAGCTATTTACTGTCATGGTGATACATGTAACTCTATCCTTGTCCAGTAATGATAGCCCCTCTATCATCTCAGTCTGAAACATTCCATTTTCTGACCACTACTTCCTATATTTTCAGTTCACTACCTCTAGCTGGAATCTGGAACCCACCAGAATCTACAATTCATTGATCCTAACATCTTTTCATTTTTTCTCACCCCTTATAGTCTCACTTCTATTTTTATTCAGCTTAAATTCTATAGTTTGTTATAACCACTCCCTTGTATACATCCTAACTCTCCTACTGCTGGATCTATTCATCTCTCTACTTATTCCATGCTTAACACCTGTACCTGTGAACATGGCTGGAGGATGAAAAAACAAAACAACAACAATAACAACAACAAAACAAATTGACTGATCTCATTAACATTAAATATCTCTAACTTCACAGAGGCCTTTAATCCTGGATAGGACTTGTACTGTATTTCCATTCTCCCAAGGAACTATTACATAGATTTTCCTCTTTCCTAAAACTCCCATCTCTTCCTCTGTCAGTCTCATTCTGAACTGATGATCTTGCTTTTTATTTTACTGAGAAAATACAACCAAGCAGAGAACATCTGAAAATACTCACAACCACATTCACCCAATTACTGCAACTACCATCTCTCCTGTTACTGTGACTAAGCTTTTTCCAGAATACTATACTCTCTTGGTTTTCCCTCTATCTCACTAGTAGCTCCTTCAAAGCTTTTTTTGTTGTTTCTTCCTTGCTATGATCTAAATGTATGTGTCTCCCCAAAATGTATATGTTAAAAATCTAACCCGAAGGGAATAGTATTAACAGGTAGGGCTTTGGGGAGTTGACTTGGTCGTGAGGGCAGAACCCTCATAAATGGGATTAGTGTATCTATAGATGAGATTCAAGGGAGCCCCCAACCCTTCCACCAAGTGAAGAAACAGAAACAAGGTACTATCTTTGAAGCAGAAAGGTGTCATCAGACATTAAATCTGCTGGTGCCTTGATCTTGGACTTCCCAGACTATAGAACTGTGAGAAACAACTTTCTATTGTTTATTATTCTGTCTACTATAGCAGTCCAAATAAACTAAAACACTCCTCATCTCTCAAATATCTGAATATTGAAGTTCCGACTTAGGGCTTATTCTTGTCTCCTATCTACACTAATAAATTTAGTGAGCTCAACTACCTCATGCCTGATGAACTTTTTATTATTATTAGTAAATCATAGCTGTGCACATTAATGTAATCATGGGGCACCATACACTGGTTTTATGTACCATTTGACATATTTTCATCACACTGGTTAACATACTCCTCCTGGCATGTACTTAGTTATTGTGTTGCAACATTTACATTCTACATTTAGTAAGTTTCACGTGTACCCTTGTAAGATGCACCATAGGTGTGGTCCCACCAATCACCCTCCCTCTGCCCATCCTCCTCCCTCCCTTCCCTCTCCCCTTCCCCACATTCTTAGGTTATAATAGGGTTATAGCATTCATATGAAAGCTATAAATTAGTTTCATAGTAGGGCTGAGTACATTGGATGCTTTTTCTTCCATTCTTTAGATACTTTACTAAGAAGAATATGTTCTAGCTCCATCCACGTAAACATGAAAGAGGTAAAGTCTCCATCTTTCTTTAAGCCTGCATAATATTCCATGGTGTATATATACCACAATTTATTGATACATTCATGGGTCAATGAGCACTTGGGCTTTTTCCATGACTTAGCAATTATGAATTGGGCTGCAATAAACATTCTGGTACAAATATCTTTGTTAGTACACAGCTATGATTTAATAAAAAAGAAAATAATAATAATAAAAAATAAAATAAAATAAAATCAGGAGGAACTGTCAAAAAAAAAAAAAGATCTTGGTTATAATGTGATTTTTGGTCTTCTGGGTATATACCTAGTAGAGGAATTGTAGGATAAAATGCAGGTCTATTTTTAATCTCTAAGTGTTCTCCAAACATCTTTCCAAAAGGAATGTATTAATTTGCATTCCCATCAGCAGTGTAGAAGTGTTCCCTTTTCTCCACATCCACACCAACACCTCTGGTCTTGGAATTTTGTGATATAGGCTAATCTTAC
>CAUYPK010083149.1:0-15102 GCA_963574355.1 Loris lydekkerianus
CCTAGTAGAGGAATTATAGGATTGAATGGCAGATCTATTTTTAGATCTCTAAGTGTTCTCCAAACATCTTTCCAAAAGGAATGTATTAATTTGCATTCCCACCAGCAGTGCAAAAGTGTTCCCTTTTCTCCACATCCACGCCAACATCTCTGGTCTGGGGATTTTGTGATATGGGCTAATCTTACTAGAGTTAGATGATATCTCAAAGTAGTTTTGATTTGCATTTCTCTGATGATTAAGGATGATGAGCATTTTTTCATATGTCTGTAGGCCGTGTGCCTGTCTTCTTCAGAGAAGTTTCTCTTCAAGTCCCTTGCCCAGCCTGTGTTTATAATTTTCTTTTTTGAGACAGAGTCTCACTCTGTTGCCCTAGGTAGAGTGCTGTGGTGTCATCATTGCTCACAGCAACCTCAGTCTTTTAGGCTCAAGTGATCCTCCTGTCTCAGCCTTCCAAGTACCTGGGACTACAGGCGCCCACCACAATGCCTGGCTGGTTTTTCTATTTGTCGTATAGTTGGGGTTTTGCTCTTGCTCAGGCTGGTCTTGAACTCCTGAGCTCAAGGGATCTACTCACCTTGGCCTCCCCGCGTGCTAGGAATATATAGGTGTGAGCCACTATACCTGGCCTATCTCTATAATTTTATAAAACTTTCTTTTTTGGGGGGCGGCGCCTGTGGCTCAGTGAGTAGGGCTCTGGCCCCATATACTGAGGGTGACAAGTTCAAACCTGGCCCTGGCCAAACTGCAACAAAAAAAATAGCTGGGTGTTGTGGCGGGCACCTGTGGTCCCAGCTGCTTGGGAGGCTGAGGCACAGGCGCTGAGCTGAGCATATTTTTTGTTGTTGTTGTTTTGAGACAGTTTCACCTCGGTAGTGCCTTTGTGTCATAGGTAATAGGAACCTCAAACGCTGTGAGATGATTTTATTATGGTCATGTTAGTGAGTATGAAGTGATTTCTCATTGTTTTTTTTTTTTTTTTTTTTTGAGACAGAGTTTTACCGTACTATGTTGCCCTCGGTAGAGTACCGTGGTGTCACAGCTCACAGCAACCTCAAACGCGATTCTCTTGCCTCAGGCTCCCAAGTAACTGGGACTACAGGTGCCCGCCGCAATGCCCAGCTATTTTTAGAGATAGGGTTCAGGCTGGTCTTAAACCTCTGAGCTCAGGCAATCCACCCACCTCAGCCTCCCAGAGTGCTAGGATTACAGGCATAAACCACCTCGCCCAGCCCTAAAACTTTCTAAAACGTGGAAGTAGACAATAGTCTTTCGTGTCTGGCTTTCATTTGACAGAATGGTTTCATGGCCCTTGTTGTTACATGGATCTGCAGTTGTTCCTTATTGTTGAGCAATATTCACAGATACAGCACAGTTCATTTATTCATTCACTGGAAGAATTTTGGATTGTTTGGAGTCCAACATTAAAAGTAATGCTGCTGGTTTGGTGCCTGTGGCTCAAGTGGCTAAGGCTCCAGCCACATACACCTGAGCTGATGGGTTTGAATCCAGTCCGGGCCCACCAAACAACAGTGACGGCTGCAACAAAAAATAGCTGGGCATTGTGGCAGGCGCCTGTAGTCCCAGCTATTTGGGAGGCTGAGGTAGGAGAATCGCTGGAGCCTAGGAGTTTGAGGTTGTGAGCTGTGAAGCCACGACACTCTGCCCAGGGTGACAGCTTGAGGCTCTGTCTCAAAAAAACAAACAAACAAATAAATAATGCTGCTATGAACACTCATGTGCAAGCCTTTGTATGGATGTGTTTTTATGTCTTGGATAGCCACCCAAGAATTAGTTTGCTGGCCTGTACAGTAGACGCTCATATAACTTAAGTAACTGCAGTATTTTCCAAATTGGCTGCACCATTTTACATTCCCCTCAGCAGTGCACCAGGGCTCCTATTTGTCCACATCCCTCCTGGCACTTGTGGTTGTCCATCTTTTTGATTATGGTCATCTTAGTGAGTATGAAGTGATATCTCATTGTGTGTTTTTTTTTTGTTTTTTTTTTTTTGAGACAGTTTCACTGTACTATGTTGCCCTCGGTAGAGTACCGTGGTGTCACAGCTCACAGCAACCTCAAACTCTTGGGCTTAAGCAATTCTCTTGCCTCAATCTCCCAAGGAGCTGGTACTACAGGTGCTCGCCACAATGCCCAGCTGTTTTTCCATTGCAGTTGTCATTGGTTAGTTGGCCCAGGCCAGGTTCAAACCTGCCAGCCTCGGTGCATGTGGCTGGCGCCATAACCACTGTGCTATGGGCCCTGAGCCCTCGTTGTGGTTTTATTTTATTTTTTGCAGTTTTTGGCTGGGGCTGGGTTTGAACCCGCCACCTCCAGCATATGGGGCCGGCACCCTACCCCTTTGAGCCATGGGCGCTGCTCCTTCATTGTGGTTTTAATTCCTTAGGATGGTTTCCTTAGGATGGTTTCCATGGGCACTGCTCCTTCATTGTGGTTTTAATTCCTTAGGATGGTTTCCAGTCAGGTTGTCCATCACTGTGGGTAAAAGAAGAGACAAGGGAGGCAGCCACAGATGTGGGTTCAAATCCTGGCCTGACCTCAATCCCCTGTTCCTGACCCTGAGCAGTGAGTCACCTGTCACCTTGACTGAGGCCCTCCAGTCTTCTGGGAGTGAGATTGGAACCTGGCTGCCTCTGTCTGAGCCTGAGGGTCTCACTCAGATGTCAGAGGTACCTCTTCAGAGAGGCCTCATGACCACTGGATCCCACCTGTGTCCCTGTCCCTCACCCTGGTTGTTGTCATCTCTTCACCCTACTTGTCTTCCAGAGGACTTTTTCCATTTACCATTTCTAATTACCCTGTTTACTGTTCTACAGGTGTGTTTCCCTCTAGACCCGGAGCTCTGGGCAGATAAGACCCAGAGCTATGTGGCTACCACTGGTCCCACCACCTAACTCAGGGACTGGCATACAGTAGGCATACAGGAAATATTTTTTCAATACACAAAGGAAAACTTTAATGTCCCAAACATCCCAGAATTTTTATTAATTGGCCCATGGGTCAGAGAAGTAAAGGAACATGCCCAAGCTGTCACAGCCAAGAACTATGGGAACAGGACTCCAGCTGGGGTCCATCCGACCTTGGAGCCCCTATCTTTTACTAGGGTGCTGTCTTGACAGAACTCTTGCTTGTGAAGGGGATAGGAGGTGACAAGTGACACATTTAATGGACACTAGCCCCAACCCCATCTGGCAGCAGGGGCGCTGTCCCTGGGATGTTTGCTGTCTGGTGGGCATTGCAGAGGAATGGGCGTAAGGTGTGGGGTGCTGGGAAGGGAACCTCAGAGGGCAGTGGGTTTGGGTGGCCTGGGTCTCTAGGGCAAACTAGAGGAGTAGTGAGTCACTGTGTATTTGTTGACTCCACAGGTGTTTACCACACCCTGCTTTGTACAGGTGACTCTCCCAAGGACAAGAGTGGGAAGCCAGCAGTAGGCAAGGAGAAGGGCAGGCAGAATTTCCCTACCTTGGGCCCTTCCCAACCTGACATTCACACTTTCTATGATTCTGAGCATCTGTTTCTGAGTGAAGATTCCTCCTCTGGGAAGCCCTGCCTGATTTCCTAGCATTTCCCCTTCCCCTCTGCCATCTCATCACCTTGGGTATCATTCTTGAGTGATCCAGACAAGTGGCTTAACCCCTCTAAGCCTCCCGCTGCTCTTGGTTCTGGCTCACGGGCTCAGTGTGCTGTCTTCTGCCACATATCTGTCTGTTGTGGCTCATGGTAGCATAGCTGAGGCTTGGGTTGTGCTTTTCTTCATCTGCCTCACCTGTGGGCCAGCAGTCCCTGGGGGAGAGGGATGGGCACAGAGAAGCCCTCAGGAATTGTTTGCCTAGAGAAGGACCTTTTAGATAAACCCCAGCCTTGAAGAATGTGGTGCCTGCCATCAGGTCCCTTCTGTTGTTGTCCTCAGTAGCCACCTCCTTGGCGTCCTGTTCCAACACCAGGGAACAGTGGACAGTCAGCAGATTCAGGCCGTGTTCTCTTGTCTTTGTTTCTGCGCATGTTGCTTTCCTCACTCCTCCTCCGTGCTGTGGCGTGCTATATTTTAGATCTTAGCTTCGTTGTCCAGTCCACCAGGAAGCTGCTCCTGACACCCAGGCTGGACCAGGCACCCTCTTTGGGCTCCTGCATCTTAGCTCTGCCCATTTTGGATTGTCATTGTCAAGAGATGTATTTGTGTTGAAGCCCAGGAGGACAGCACAGGACCGTCTGGGCCACCACTGTGTTCCGAGCACAAAGGAGAAGGCACTCAGGGATTATTTTCCTCCTAAGATGGCCCTACTTCCTAGGTGCTTTTATTTATTCATTTCCTAGTCATTGATCAAGCATCCCTTTGGTGCTCAGCCTGGGTGGGCCTAGATAGCCCCTATGTCTTAGGTTCTGTTCTCCTTCCTTACCCTGGCCTCTGTTCCCCACAGGTGACCAGCAATGGCAGCATTGGGAGAGACCCACCAGCGGAGACCCAGCCCCAGAACCCACCACCCCAGCCAGCACCGAATGCCTGGCAGGTCATCAAAGGCGTGCTGTTTAGGTGAGCAGTGGGGTTTTGGTTTTTTTCATCAAAAAATTCAACTAAGGAAAGCATGGTGGGGCGAAATGGCTCACACCTGTAATCCTTTAGCGTTCTGGGAGGCCTAGGTGGGTGAGTGGATAGCTTGAGCTCATGAGTTTGAGACCAGCCTGAGCAAAAGCAAGACCCTGTCTCTACTAAAATTAGAAAAACTGAGGCAAGAGGATCACTCGAGCCCAAGAGTTAGAGGTTGCTATGAGCTATGATGCCATGGCACTCTACCCAGGGTGACAGCTTGAGATTCTGTCTCAGAAAAGAAAAGCATAAGGAAGAAAGGAAAAATTACCTGAGATTGATGATTATTACTGTATTGGTGGGGATTTATTTTTATTTTTATTTATTTATTTTGAGATAGTCTCACTTCGTTGCCCTCAGTAGAGTGTCATGGCGTCACAGATCATAGCTCATAGCAACCTCAAATTCTTGGGCTTAAGCAATTCTCTCTCTCTTTTTTTTTTTTTTTTGAGACAGAATCTCATTATGTCACCCTTGATAGAGTGCCGTGGCGTCACAGCTTACAGCAACCTCAAACTCTTGGGCTTAAGTGATTCTCTTCCTCAGCCTCCCAACTAGCTGGGACTACAGGCGATCGCCATAATCCTCAGCTATTTTCTTGTTGCAGTTGTTGTTTAGCTAGCCTGGGCTGGGTTTGAACCTGCCAACTTTGGTGCATGTGGCTGGCGCTATAATCACTGTGCTGTGGGTGCTGAGCCCTTTCCCACCCCCCCCAAGACAGCATCTCAAGCTGTCGCCCTGGGTAGAGTGCTATGGCGTTATAGCTCACAGCAACTTCCAACTTGGGCTCAAGCAATCCTCTTGCCCAGTTTTTCTATTTTTAGTAGAGACAGGGTCTTGCTTTTGTTGAGGCTGGTCTCAAACTTAAGAGCTCAAGCAATCCACCCACCTCGGCCTCCCAGAAGGCTAGGATTACAGGCGTGAGCCACTGTGCCTGGCCTTAAGCAATTCTCTTGCCTTAGCCTCTCAACTAGCTGGGACTACAGGTGCCCACCACAGTGCTCGGCTATTTTTTAGACACTGGGTCTTGCTCTTGCTCAGGCTGGTCTTGAACTCTTTGAGCTCAAGCAATCCACCCACCTCGGCCTTCCAAGGGCCGGGATTATAGGCATGAGCCACTGCGCCCGTCCCCCACCCCCTTCTTTTTTTACTGTAGTAAAATATATTGAAGTAGTTTGCTAGGGCTGCTGTAACAAATGGCTTAAGACCAGTGGTTTAACCAACAGAAATAAATTTATTTTCTCATAACTCTGGAGGCTAGGGTGGTGCCTGTGGCTCAAGGGGTAGGGCACTGGCCCCATATACCAGGGGTGGCGAGTTCAAACCCCACCCCTGCCAAAAACTGCAAAAAAACCCCAAAAAGACTGGAGGCTAAAAGTCCCAAGATCAATGGGTAGGCAGGGATGGTTTCTTCTTCGTCCTCTTTGTGATCTTTGTTTTGTGTATGTCTGTGTCCTAATCTCTTATGAGGACACTACTTATGTTGCATTAGAGTCTATCCTAATTTCATCATTCTCTGTCTCTAAATACAGTCACTGAGATACTGAGGGTTAGGACTTCAACATGTGACCTTTGGGGGACACAAATCAGAATTTAGCCCACACATAACATAAATTTTACCTTTTTTTTAGACAAAGTCTCACTATATCACCCTCAGTAGAGTGCTGTGCTGTGATAGCTCGCAGCAACCTCCAACTCTTGGGCTTAAGCGTGTCTCTTGCATCAGCCTTCCAAGTAGCTGGGACTATAGGTGACCGCCACAATACCCAGCTACTTTTTTGTTGTTGTTGTTGTTATTTACCCGGTCCTGTCTAAACCCACCAGCCCCAGGGCATATGGCCAGCACCCTAACCACTAAGCTACAGGCACTAAGCCATTTTAACTGTTTTTTGTTTGTTGGTTTGTTTTATTTTTTGTTGAGAGAGTCTCACTTTGTTACCCTCCATAAAGTGCTGTGGCATCACAGCTCGCATCAACCTCAAACTCTTGGACTTAAGTGATTCTCTTGCCTCAGCCTCCCAAGTAGCTGGGACTACAGGCGCCCACCACAACGCCTGGCTATTTTTGTTGTTGTTGTCACTGTTGTTTACCAGGCCTGGGCTGGGTTCAAACCCACCAGCCCTGGTGTATGTGGCCGGTGCCCTACCCACTGAGCTATGGGCGCTGAGCCCACTTTAACAGTTTTTAAGTGTACAGTTGGTAGCATTAAGTACATTCACACTATTGTACACCCATCACCATTATCCATCTCAAGAACTTTTTTTTTTTTTTTTTTGATTCAGAGTTATATTTAGTTGTTCAGTCTACTAGAGTACTATAACATTAGCTTAGGTCACAGCAACCTCAAAGTCCTGGGTTCAAGTGAACTGTTTTGTTTTTTTTTTTTAAGAGATAGAGTCTTACTTTATAACCCTCGGTATGGTGTCACAGCTCACAGCAACCCCAAACTCCTGGGCTTAGGCAATTCCTCTACCTCAGCCTCCTGAGTAGCTGGGACTACAGGCACCTGCCATGACACCCAACTATTTTTTTGTTGCAGTTTGGCCAGGGCTGGGTTCGAACCCACCACCCTGGGTATAAGGGGCCAGCGCCCTACCAGCTGAGCCACAGGCGCCGCTCCTCAAGTGAATTTTTTGCTTTAGCCTCCTGAGTAGTTATGACTACAGGTGCCCACCCCACATCTGCAGCTAAATTTTTCTATTTTTAGTAAAGATAGAATCTTGCTCTTGATTGAGTTGGTCTTAGACTCCTGAGCTCAAAGGATCCTTCTGCTTTGGCCTCCCAGAGTGCTAGGATTACAAGTATGAGCCACCACACCTGGTTTCTTTTTTTTTTTTTTTTTGAGACAGAGCCTCAGCTGTAGCCCTGGGTAGAGTGCTGTGGTATCATAGCTCACAGCAACCTCCAACTTCCGGGCTCAAGTGAGTCTCCTGCCTCCACCTACCAAGTAGCTGGGACTACAGGCGCCTGCCACAATGCCCAGCTATTTTTTGGTTGCAGCCGTCATTGTTGTTTTGCAGGCCCAGGCTGGATTCGAACCCACCACCTCAGGTGTATGTGGCTGGCACCCTAGCCACTTGAGCCACAGGCGCTGAGCCTGGTTTCTTATTTTCTCAACCTGAAACTCCGTACCTATTAAGCACTAAAGTCCTCATTTCTTCCTCCCCCCAGCACCTGGCAACCACCTTTCAACTTTTTTTTGTTTTTGTTTTTGTTTTTTGAGACAGAATCTCACTATGTTGTCCTCAAGAGAGTGCTGTGGTGTCACAGAACACAGCAACCTCACACTCTTGGGCTTAAGCAGTTCTCTTGCCTCTGCCTCCCAAGTAGCTGGGACTATAGGTGCCCCCCACAACATCTGGCTAATTTTTGTTGCAGGAGTTGTTTAGCTGGCCTGGGCCGGGTTCAAATCTGCCAGCCTCGGTGTATGTGGCTGGCGGCGTGACCACTGTGCTACGGGCACTGAGCCCACCTTTCAACTTTTTGTCTCCATGACTTTGACTACCATGACTTTGACTACTCTGGTTGGCTCCTGATTCCTAGTGGAATCAGGCAACATTTGTCCTTTTGTGACTGATGACCCTGTACATGTGGATTCACATGGCCATTCCTGCACATTGGGGACACAGGGCCTGCTTTTGTCTGAGGCCT
This sequence comes from Loris lydekkerianus, assembly GCA_963574355.1. Lineage (NCBI taxonomy): Eukaryota > Metazoa > Chordata > Mammalia > Primates > Lorisidae > Loris > Loris lydekkerianus. The sequence goes on from CAUYPK010083149.1 coordinate 8,255, forward strand.
TGGGGAAATTCAAGGAGAGAGAAGGGGGGTATACGTGGCACTGGGTTCAGTCCTGGCGTGTCTAGACCTGGTTATAGTCCCTTTCTCTGCTCTGGGCCTTTGTTTACTTGTCTGCAAAATAGACACCACCACCCCCACTCCTTTGGAGATATATTTTATCAAAATGGTTAAGAGACCAAGCTGTGCATTTAGGTAGTCAGCCTCCCACCCGTAATCAGTCATAAGTAATTGTATGGCAGAGTGTTTGAAACAGTCATTTCCTTGGCCAGAATGTCCTCACATGGTCTTGGCCAGCTGCAAAGGAGGCTGGGATAAATGGACTTTATTCTGGGAAACCAAGTGCCCTGCTGGGCTGCTCTTATTTAACTGAGGAAGAAGGGGAGAGTGGTTGTGGGGGGGAAATTACTCATCTCTTCCATAATATCTTATTAAAATTTCCCCTGCACTGGCCGGGCGTGGTGGCTCATGCCTGTGGTCCCAGCGCTGTGGGAGGCCGAGGCGGGTGGATTGCCTGAGCTCAGAGGTTCGAGACCAGTATGACCAGCAGTGAGCCAGAGTAAGACCCCGTCTCTACTAACATCAAAAACCGAGCATCTCCAGAGGAAGAAGAAAATGAACAACAAAAAAGAGTACTTCAAACAAAGAAGAATGTACAAGCAAGTTGAAATTAAAAAAAAAAAAATTTCCCCTGCACTTACAAATAATGTTTTATTGTACAAAATAAAATAATCCAAACAATGTAGCAGAGTATAAAGCAAAAAGTAATGAAAAGGTATGTAACACATTGGTGCCCAACCTATGAGCACATACCTCTTTAATTAGCCCTAAGTGGGATTATGTAAGGATGCGCATAGATAGTTAATTTGGATTTCTTAATATCCTAAAATAGAGAAAAATTAGGAAAAATAGAGAAAAATTAGGAGCTGGTATCAGCTAATGAAATTCAAGGGGGTGGGTGGTGCCTGTGGTTCATTGGGTAGGGCGCTGGCCCCATATACCGAGGGTAGCAGGTTTGAACTCGGCCCTAGCAAGCTAAAACAACGATGACAACTGCAAAAAAAAAAAAAAAAAAAAAAAAAATGGAGGGGGTAACTAGTATCAAATACCATGTAAGAGCATAGGCCTGGTGTAGCACCTGTGGTTCAGTGAGTAGGGTGCCAGCCCCATATACCGAGGGTGGCGTGTTTGAACCCAGCCCTAGCCAAACTGCAACAAAAAAATAGTTGGGTGTTGTGGCTGGTGCCTGTAATCCCAGCTAAGACAAGAGAATCGCCTAAGCCCAAGAGCTGGAGGTTGCTATGAGCTGTGACGCCACAGCACCCTACCGAGGGCCATAAAGGGAGACTCTGTCTCTAAAAAAAAAAAAACAAAAAGCATAGGCCTGATGTTTCAGCCCTGCCACCGCTGTCTCAGCTGTATGGCCTGGTCAGGTGATCACCCTTTTTTTTTTTTTTTTTTTGAGACAGAGCCACAGGCTGTCGCCCTGAGTAGAATGCCATGGCATCATAACTCACAGCAACCACCAACACCTGGGCTCAACCGATTCTCCTGCCTCCACCTCCCAAGTAGCTGGGAATACAGGCACCCGCTACAATGCCCAGCTATTTTTTTTTGGTTGCAGCCATCGTTGTTTGGCAGGCCCGGGCTGGACTCGAATTCGCCAGCTCAGGTGTATGTGGCTGGTACCTTAACCGCTTGAGGCACAGGCGCTGAGCCAGGTGATCACCCTTTTTGTGCCTCAGTTTCTACTCTGTAGTCAGGAATCCTGATAATTAGTTAAGAGTCATCCAAGTAGCTGTGACTACAGGCCCCCACCACAACACCTGGCTATTTTTTGGTTGTAGTTAGCCCAGGCTGGATTCCAACCCACCAGCTCCAGTGTATGTGGCTGGCGCCCTAGCCACTGAGCTACAGGCTCCAAGCCTAGATGGCTGTTTTTGTTTGATGTAAAAAAGAAAAGAAAAAAAAAAAAGAAAGAAAATTCAGGGTGGCGCCTGTGGCTCAGTGAGTAGGGCGCCAGTCCCATATACCAAGTGTGGCAGGTTCGAAACTGCAACAAAAAATAGCCAGGCATTGTGGTGGGCACCTATAGTCCTAGCTATTTGGGAGGCTGAGGCAAGAGAATCACCTAAGCCCAAGAGCTGGAGGTTGCTGTGAGCTGTGATGCGACAGCACTCTACCAAGGATGAAAAAGTGAGACTCTCTCTAAAAAAAAAATTTTTTTTCAGAAATTATGTCATAAAGAGAAACAGCTAAAAAAAAAAATAGCCCACGATCCACACTGTAGTCATTGATAACATTCTGGTGTGGAATAGAACTGCCTGCCTGGTGTTCTTTAAGGGTGTTATGTAGGACACTGAGAAAGAAACCTTCTCACTGTGTTCAGCCTTGACACTTGGACATCACTTCTGATGTGTTTGCCCAGGTATCTCGCCTGTGGGCTCTGCACCTTATTCTCCCCATTCATGGCAAAGTAATGACTTGGAATTTTCTTATATATCACTTTTTTTATGCTACAAGCAGCTTTGCATAAAGATTATTTTTATCTTTCCCCTCATTTTTACATAAGAGATAGCCTATTTTACACACTGTTCTGCTCTTGAGTTTTTTAATTAACAACATATCTTCAAAATCTTTCCACGTCAGTACATAAGGGAGCTTCCTTCAGAGAGACATTTTTAATACAGTCACAGTGTAGGCTAATTTCCTTTCTTAGAACTAGGCAGCACCAAACATCAGTTTGGGTGGGTGCTCAGAGAGCGTCTCAGCTAGAGTTTGTAAAATGGGATTTTCGGTTTATTTTTAGGGGCTCATGAAGTCCCTTAAAGCTTCAAGCAGATTCTGTGAGAATGTCCTTTCTGGGGCTAGGGGCTAGGGTCCATGGTTTTGATCTTATTGTGGTTACCTAGAGGGGAAGTGAGCCAGAACTGGATATTTAAAAGAATGGGGTGGAGTGGGAGGGAGAGTTTTTGTTTTCGTTTTTTTTTTTTTTTTTTTTGAGACAGAGTACCTTGGTAGAGTGCCAGGTGTCATGGTTCATAACAACCTCAAACTCTTGGGCTCAAACGATCCTTTTCCCTCAGCCTCCCAAGTACCTGGGACTACAGATGCCCTCTACAATGTCAGGCTATTTTTAGAGATGGGGTTCTCGCTCTTGCTCAGGCTGGTCACAAACCCAGCTCAGGCAATCCACCTGCCTTGGCCTCCCAGAATGCTAGGATTACAGGTGTGATTCACTGTGCCTGGCCTGAGTGTTTTTATGATGTATATCTTTTTATTTATTTATTTTTTTGGTAGAGACAGAATCTCACTTTATTGCCCTCAGAAGAGTGCTGTGGCATCACAGCTCACAGCAACCTCCAACTCCTGGGCTTAGACGATTCTCTTGCCTCAGCCTCCCAAGTAGCTGGGGCTAAAGGTGCCCGCCACAAGACCTGGCTATCTTTCTGTTGCAGTTTGGCCGGGGCTGGGTTTGAACCCACCACCCTCGATATTTGGGGCCCGCGCCCTACCCACTGAGCCACTGGTGCTGTCTTATTATTTATTTATTTATCTATGAATGACAGAGTCTAAATATGTCGCCCTCGGTAGAGTGCTGTGGCATCACAGCTCATAGCAGCCTCAAACTCTTGGGCTTGAGTGACCCTCTTGTCTCAGCCTCCCGAGTAACTGGGACTACAGGTGCCAGCCACAACACCCAGCTATTTTTCTGTTGTAGTTGTCATTGTTGGTTAGCTGGTCCGGGCTGGGCTGGAACCCACCAGCCTCAGTGCATGTGGCTTTTGCCATAACCACTGTGCTATGAGCGCTGAGCCGCTTTTCATATATTTAAAGTTCTTATGAACTTGTGACTGTAGACTACCTATTTAGGGTGAGAGGGAGGATTTAACATCAATTTTATTTGCTTACTCATACTGGAGAGCATTAAATAGATCTGGTCCCCTCCAGCCTGCCTACATGGACAAAGGGCAGTGTCTGTGAGCCCTCTCAGAGTGTCTCCAAAACTGTAGGTGTGTGGATGCACACAGATGTTCTTAGAGGGCTAGGGATCTGGAATCCTGTAAAAGTCTGGTTTAGTCTATCTTGTTTTATACACAAAGACCTAGAAACCCAGAGGTGTTAAGACTCCCACAGACTACACACTCAGAGTAGTCTGGGGACAGAGCTGCGTGTGGGCGTCCCTGCTCCCTACTTTGATGTATTTACTAAAATGGGAGCCTTTCTTAAAGGTGGTGGGATCCCCAGAGATAGCCTTCATACCTTACCCAGCCATGCACATCAGGGACTTCTTGGGGAGGCAGCAGATGGCTCAGCTGGGCCATGGCCCTAGAGACCACAGACTCCAGGGCTCCAAGGCTTCTACAGGCAGAGGCAAGTCCCTGTGCCCGTTCTTGCCTCTGATAGGGCTCAGTAGGCACCCCACCCATGCTGGAATTCACACATGGTATTTTTCCTTTCCACTTTTTTGTATGCCTTTTTCCTATAATGAGAATAACAGTAGTATCTAAGGCTCCATTCTGTACTGGGTGAGGCGTACACATATAATTTAGTGCTTTAATGCTTATAAACAATACAGTGAGAATTGGTACTGTTATTATCCTTGTATTAACTGCTGAGGAAACAGAAGTCTAAGATGGTTGAGTTTTGTCTGAGGTCACACAATTGGTAAGCAACAGGGCTGGGCTTTTAACCTCTTTCTGCTATACTGCTTTTCATATCTGTAATTAATAAGTACTTGCAGCCGGGCACAGTCGCTCATGCCTGTAATCCTAACATTCTGGGAAGCTGAGGTGAGTGAATTGCCTGAGCTCATGGGTTCGAGACCAGCCATGAGCAAGTGTGAGACTCCGTCTCTAAAAACAATAGCTGAGTGTTGTAGTGGGTATCTGTAGTCCAGTTACTTGGGAGGCTGAGACAGAGAATTGCTTGAACCCAAGAGTTTGAGGGTTCAAACTCAAAAAAAGTACTTGTATCTTTTCATAATTACACAGCTGCACATGTTTTTATGAGACAGAGTTTTACTTGGTCCCCCTTGGTAGAGTGCCATGGTGTCTTAGTTCAAACTCTTGAGTTCAAGTGATGCTCTTGCCTCAGGCTCCCAAGTACCTGAGAATATAGGCGCCCGCCATAATGCCTAACTATTTTTTAGAGACGGCTCGCTCTGGCTCAGGCTGGTCTCAAAGCTGTGAGTTCATTCAATCTACCTGCCTTGGCCTCCCAAGTGCTAGAATTCCAGGTATTAGCCACCGCACCTCACCCACTTATTTATTTATTTATTTATTTATTTATTTATTGAGACAGAGTCTCACTTTGTCACCATGCGTAGAGTACTGTGTTATCACAGCTCACAGCAACCTCAAACTCTTTATTTTTATTTTTTTGAGACAGAGTCTCATTATGTCACCCCTGGTAGAGTGCCTTGACATCACAGCTCACAGCAACCTCAAACTCTTGGGCTCAAATGATTCTCTTGCCTCAGACACCCAAGTAGCTGCAACTACAGGCACCCACCACAACACCTGGCTATTCTTTTAGTGATGGGGTCTCACTCTTGCTCAGGCTGATCTCGAGCCTATGAGCTCAGGTGATCAGCCCACCTCGGCCTCCCAAAGTGCTGGTATTACAGGTGTGAACCACCACAACTGGTCTTGTTAAAAGTTTTGAGGGGCGGCACCTGTGATTCAAAGGAGTAGGGCACCGGCCTCATATACTGGAGGTGGTGGATTCAAGCTCAGCCCCGGCCAAAAACTGCAAAAAAAAAAAAGTTTTGAGGATTTTAAAACTCAGATTCAGAAACTTCAGAATTCCATGTTTCTGAGCTGCTCTAATTTTGTTTACTTTTGTGCTTGGTTTATCTTTGGCTATGTGTTGGACTTTACACTTGAAAAGTTATTGATAGGAAAAATTTCAGGCTTAGGATGAACATAATTTTCTATAGAGAGGATTTTCTTTGCTTCTGCCAGCTGCCTAGTGACATTGTTAGTTTGGGGTCTCCTTGGACCAGGTTTAAGGTTCAAGCAGCCCAGCATGACTCTTTGCATAGTGGCCCTACATACCTGGTCTTACATACCAGGTATACAACTTCTGGGGGGTGTGCTGTGGCCTCCTGATCCCCTCCTTTGTGGGGTGGAGCCTTGTGGGGTCTTAGCTCCTTGTAGGGGAGGTATCTGGTTACCTCTTTTAGGCCCTGGGCTAACATTTCTGTCACCCATCAAAAGACCTAGCAAATGTCCTCAAACACATTAAGAAGCTTTTTTATTTCTTAGTTTCCCACTGCCCCTTTAGTTTTTGCCTGGTAAATCTGCAGTCTTATCTGTTCTTCAGTGTTCCTAAGAATATACTATACAGGCTGGGTGCAGTTGTTCACACCTGTAGACCTAGCACTTTGGGCTGCCAAGGCAAGTGGATCACCTGAGATCAGGAGTTTCAGACTAGCCTGAGCAAGAGTGAGAGCCCCATCTCTACTAAAAATAGAAAATTTAGCCAGATGTTGTGGCAGGCACCTGTAGCTATGTGAGGCTGAGGCAGGAGGATCACTTGAACCCAAGAGTTTGAGGTTGCTATGAGCTGTGACTCCATAGCACTCTAGCTAGGGCACAGAGTGAGACAGAGGCTCACTTGGTCATCCTTGGTAGAGTGTCGTGATGTCTTAGCTCACAGCAACCTCAAACTCTTGGGGTTCAAGTGATCCTCTTGCCTCAGCCTCCCAGGTAGCTGGGACTATAGGTGCCTGCCACAACTTCCAGCTAATATAAATATATATATAATATATATATATATATATATATATATATATATATATATTTTTTTTTTTTTTTTTTTTTTTTTTTTTTTTTTTTTTGAGACAG
>CAUYPK010083156.1:0-28259 GCA_963574355.1 Loris lydekkerianus
AAAAATGAACAGCATCAATGTATAGAGTACAAAATTCTCCATCGATCAGTATATACCACAACACAGTAGAATAAATATTTATTGAGATATGGAGCTACAAAAACACATGACATTAAAACGAACAAAACTTTTGAAACAACCAAATTTGCTATTTAACCAAATTCAACAGCACATCAAAAAGGTAATTCATTCCTATGAATGTGTAGGTGATAATATACTGATTTCAATAGTAGTATTGAGTACATTTGATACCTTTTTTTCCATTTTTGAGATACTTTACTAAAAAGAATATGTTTCAGCTCCATCCAGGTAAACATAAAGATGAGAAGTCTCCATCATTTTTGTTTGTTTGTTTTTTGCAGTTTTTGGCCAGGGCTGGGTTTGAACCTGCCACCTCTTGTATATGGGGCCGGCACCCTACTCCTCTGAGTCACAGGTGCTGTCCCCAGTCTCCATGTTTTTTTGTGGCTGCATACTATTCCATGACATACATATACCATGATTTGTGAATCCATTCATGGGTTGAGGCAAATGTACATAATGCAATGATATGTTTCAAAACTATTAAGAATAGAGTATAAATGTCTAACCACAACAAATAAGTAATCAAGGAGATGGTTATGTTAATCAGTTAGATGTAAACATTCCACATTGTATATCAAGTCAGCACATTGTACCCCATAAATGCATGAATGTACACAGTTACAATTTGATAAAGAAAAAAGTGATAATTCAGCATGATCAAGTTGGTTTCATACCAGTGGTGAAAAACTGGTTCAACATATGCAAATCAACTATTGTAATTTGCCATAAATGGAATTGAAAACAAAAACCATATCATCAACCTAATAGATAGATGTAGAAGAAACATTCATTAAAATCCACTACCCTTTTCTGATAAAAATCCTCAAGAATCTAGGCATAAAAAGAACATATCTCAAAATAATAAAAGCCATCTATGACAAACCCATGGCCGAGATCATTCTGAATGGGGAAAAGTTGAAAGAATTCCTCCTTAGAAATGAAATAAAACAAGGATGCCCACTGTCACCACTTCCATTCAACGTAGTACTGAGGGTCTTGGCCAGAGTAATCAGGAAAGAGAAAGAAATAAAGGACATCCAAATTGAAAAAGAGGGTATCAAACTATCCTTATTTGCTGTGACATGGTCTGATATCTAGAAAGTCCAAAGTGACTCTTCCAAAAGACCCCTATAATTGATAAATCCAGTAAAGTTTTAAGTTACAAAATTAATGTACACCAATCAGTAGCATCAGGAGCATTTTTCTACATGAAGTACGGTCACGCTGAGAGTCAAATCAAGAACTCAATGCTGTTTCCAATAACTTTAAAGAAAATAAAATGCCTAGGAATATACTTAACCAAAGAGATGAAAGATCTTTACAAGGAGAACTAAAAAGCACTGATGAAAGAAACTGTAGAGGGCATCCACAAATGGAGAAGCATCCCAGGGTCACGGAGTGGAAGAATCAATACAGTTGAAATGTCCATGCTGCCCAAAGTGATTTACAGATTCAATGCAAATCCCATCAAAATGTCATTTTTCACAGAATTAAAATAAACAACCCTAAATCTCATATGGAATTTTTTTTTTAAACCCAAACAACCAATGAAATTCTAAGTAAAAATTATAAGTGAAGAGGCATCACATTACCAGATCTCAAATTACACTACAAGGCGCTATAGTAACTAAATCAGTATGTTACTGACAAAACATGTAGGCACTTAGGTCAATGGAACAGAATAGAGAATCCAGAAATAAAACCAAATAGCTACAGCCAATTGATTTTTTTACCAAGCAGACAAAAAACATACACTGGGAAAGGATGCCCTATCAATAAATGGCACTGGCAAAATTGGATAGCCTCATGCAGAAAGAATGAAACTGGATCTCTATCTCTCACCATATATAAAAATTATCTCATTAATGGATTAAAGTCTTAAATGTAAGACCTGAAACCATAAAAATTCTGGAAGAAACATAGGCAAAACTCTTCTGGACATTCATTTTCCTATGCAAAATTTATCACAATGATCCCCCAAACAAATACAGCAACAGCATGTTGCATTTATCAGTAATTCATTCTTTTTCACTGCTGCATAATATTCTATATTATAGCTGTGACTCAATTTGTGCACACAAAGTTGAGTATCATTTCAGTTAGTATCACTTTGGGGCTATTATGAATAAACTTGCTAAAATAAGTTAAGTTTTTGTGTGGTCATTTTATCACTTTTGGATAAATGGATAGATGGATTATAGTATCTTATGATTAGTTTTCTGAAGGTGCCTATGCCATTGTAGATTTCTGTCAGTTATCTAGGAGAATTTCACTTATTTTACATCATTGCCAACATTTACATTGTCTTTTAAAATATAATATATCATTGTGCTATTATTTTACCTTTCTTGAACGACTAATGATAATATTTTCAAGTGCTTGTTTGCTATTCATATATGTCAGGAAATATTTATACAAAATTATCTTATAATTTAATTTTAACAGTTCTTATGGCTTGGCACAGTTGGCTTACACCTATAATCCTAGAATTCTGGGAGGCCAAGGCAGGAGGATTGCCTGAGCTCAAGAGTTTGAGATCAGCCTGAGCAAGAGTGAGACCCTATCTTTACTAAAAATTAGAAAAATTAGCCAAGCATGGTGGTGCATGCCTGCAGTCCCAGCTGCTTGGGAGGATCACCTGACCCCAAGAGTTTGAGGTTGCTGTGAGCTATGAAGACATGGCACTCTACCCAGGGTGACAGAGTAAAACTCTGCTCCCCCCCCCCCAAAAAAAAAAAAAAGAATTCTTAGATTCTAGGTACAAGTTTTTAATCTGCTATGTGTTTCACAAGGATTTTAATATAATCTGTAACTCGCTTTTTCATGTTCCTGTTGTCCTTCAAAGAGTAGAGTCTTTAATTTCAGTGAGTTCCATCTTATAAAATTTTAGATCAATTTGTTTGCATCTTGTCTAAAATATTCTTGCCTCACCCAAGGATACAAAAAGATGCTTTCTTAGGGAAGTTTTATAGGTGTAGGTTTTATATTTATAGGATCCATTTTGAGTTATTTTTTAAAGTACAAAGTATAGGTTGAATTTGCTATTCTTTTGTTTATTATTTATTTATTTATTTATTTTAATATGGTTGTCTAATTATTTCAGCATGATTTGCTGAAAAAAACTATCCTTTCTTCATTAAATCATTGGTACCTTTGTTAAAAATCAGGTAACTATATATGTGTGTATTTATTTTTTACTCTGTTCTGTTCTGTTGCTTGTATGTCTTCTTTACATCAATAATATGCTATTTTAATAGCTTGTAGTAAGTATTGAAACTAGGTAACCAATTACTTAGTTTGTTTAGGTAGTTTTTTTTTTTTTTTTTCTTTTCCATATAAAGTTTAGAATCAGCTTGTCTATTTCTACAAAAAAAGAAAAAGAAATTTTTTTAAAAGCCGTTGGAATTTTGACTGGATTGCATTGAGTCTGTAGTTCAGTTTGAGTAAAACTCATACTTTTAAGAATGCTGAATCTTCTGCTCAGTAAACAATGTAGCTCTTTCTCTTCATTTAGGTCTTCTTTAATTTCTGTCCTTAGATGTATTTTGTAAATTTTAATATTAACCTTTGCACATATTTTTAGAGTTATCCTCTATATTTTGTAGATTTTGATGATATTGTTATTTCTAAAATGTTGATATGGTTTTTGCTAGTACATTGAAATACAATTATTTTTCATGACAACAGGGTACCCTATATACTTGCTAAATCCACTTATTCTTTCTAGTTCCTTATCTGTATATTCTCTGGGATTTTTACACAGATCTTTTATTTATTTATTTCATGACTCTATGTCTTTTATTATTTTTTCCTCACCTTCTTGCACAGGCAAGGACTTCTACTACAAGGGTGAGCAGAAGTTGTGAAATATATACCTCATACCTACTTCTCAAAGTTTCACCTTCCACTACCCTGCTTTAAATTGCTGGTTTTACAACTTGAACTTCTGAAATTGCCTTTGGCTGTTTTTTCTTTCTTTATTTTTGTTCCCCCTCCCTTTCTAATCTCTACACACCTGCTGGAATGATATCTTTAGAGCATAAATCTGATTGAGGCATCATTGCTTAAAGTTATGCTATGGCTCTCCGTATTCTTAGGATTAAATTTCTAAATCCTTGACACGTCCTACAAGACTGCCTGATCCTGTTCCCTGGTCATGCCCTGTTACTTTCTGTGTTCCAGACATTCTGGCCTTCTCTTGTTTCCTTCAGTATGCTCCATTTCATCCAGACTCTAGGCCTTTTGATAAGTTCAGCTACCTCAGAAAATGCTGTTAATGATGACTACCACAGAAATACTAAAGGACTAGATGAGATGAACTTTGTGACTGAACTTCATAAATTGAAAACTCTCTGCAACTGTACAGAAAAAGCGTAATACAAGGTCAAGGCTTCCTATGATTCTGCACTTGAGAGCCTTCTCATTTTCCAGGAAGCCCATAGAGAAATTTCAGAGACATCCTTGACTCTTTTCTCCTTCTTACCTTTCAGTTTGAGGGATAAGGTCTGGCTCTGTCCCCCCAGACTGCAGTGTAGTGGCATGACCATAGTCCACTGCAGCCTGGAATTCCCAGGTTCAACCAACTCTCTCACCTTAGCCTTCCAAGTAACCAGATTATGGGCATGAGCCACCACCCCAGGCTCCTACTTGCTGTCTCTCAAATACAACCACTTCTCTCCATCTCCACAGCTACTTCTTGTTTCACATGTAGAATATTGCACACCATCTTAAATAGTGTCCTGTCTTCAGTTTGGTTCCTCATCTTTTTTCCACCAGTCACTACATTTAGCTTTCTAAAAATTCAATTTGATCATATGGCTTTCCTGACTTAAATCTCCAAATGTATTTTCTTTGCTCTTAGGATAAAAAAAAAAAAAAAAAAATTCTTAAGACAATCTACAAAGCCCCTCCTGAGTATGTCCCTGCCTTCCTCCCCACATCTGTGTCTCACCAGACGCAGCCTGTCATCTATAGCCATCCCCACCACAGGGAGCTATTTCATTTCCCCAGCAGGCTTCCGCTCACCTCCATGCCTTTGTGCAGGTTAGTGTCTTTGTCAGAGACATTCTGCCCCACTTTTCATCATACTAACTCCAATTTACTTTCAGATCTTAGCTTAGATATAACATCTTTCTCTAAAAAAAAACTTTCTTAAAGCACCAATATCAAGTTAACTACAGTTTCCTGCATATCCCAAGCCACCATTTATCATAATATTTATCATGTTTTACTCACACAGTTTTGTAGTTTTTTATGTTCCATTATACTTTGATAATTATAAAATTAATATTTCAAGGGGATAAGGACCCCCCCCTTTCATGGGTGTTCATAAATATTTACCCCTTTTAGAAGGAGAATATTACTTAATAAAAAAGTTAAAAATCTGGCCTATGAATAAAAATCCCAGATATTAAAATGTATAATACTTTATTGGAAAGAAAGTTTATTTATGATAGATGCTGAATTTTTTAAAGTTGGACAGTTACCATGAATCAAGAAACAAGATGGCTAATATCATTGCAGTGGTTAGGCAATCTAGCATATGTTCAGCAATAAATTATGTGAAGCATCAGATTCAATATAAGCAACACATTAGCCATTTACAATGAGGAGCAAACCCATGACTACACTGCGGGACAGCATTATCAATTATGGCAGTAGCATCATTACACGGGGCTCATCCTTCTAGATTTAGCATCAGACTACCTCCTCGGAGAAATATAAAAGAAGAAAAGCAATATTAGCATTGAATTCTATATAAGTGATAGGTTAACATTCAGAAGAACTTGAAGTTGGGGTCTCTTCAGTATAGTACAAGTTTATCTTTGCTCTATTAGTACCTTCAGGGATTGGATGATACCTGAACACATTAAAGAGGAAAGTCTTCTTTACTCAGTCTACTGACGCAACTGTTATCTCCTCCAGAGACACTCACACACATGCCCAGAAATAAGGATTTACTAGTTATCTGGATATCGCCTAGCCCAGTCAAGTTGACACATAAGAATAACTACCACAGGACTCATGTGTGTCAACAGTGTAAGTCACTGCAGAATTTTAAGGGATATAGTGCAATCTATTACTATTCTAGAATGCTCCCTCCTTTTAAAAGTAAAGGCTGGGAGGCATCTATAGTTGAGTGGGTAGGGCGCTAGCCACATACACTGAGGCTGGCGGGTTTGAACCAGCCCAGGCCAGCTAAAAAAACAACAATGACAACTGCAGCAAAAAAAAATAGCTTGGCCTTGTGGTGAGCACCTGTAGTCCCAGATACTTGGGAGGCTGAAGCAAGAGCAATTACTTAAGCCCAAGAGTTTGAGGTTTCTATGAGCTGTGACACAACAGCACTCTACCAAGGGTGACAGCTTGGGACTCTATCTCAAAAAAAAGAAAAAAGAAAGTAAAGGCTGGATTGGAGGAGTTTAAAACAAGAAGCAAGGAAGCCATTTCTAGGAAAAATGGCTGATTCCAACTTCCCAGATATTAGGAAAAATTTCTAAGGAAAAATGTCTAAGACCTAAATTGGAATTATGGCTTTGAAAGATAAAGGAGACTGGTTTAGGGAAATTTTTTCTTAGAACTTCCCAATGGATTGTGGTGGGAGCATAATGAAGAGAGGGAGTCAAGAATGGCTTTTCTGGCTTCTGGCTTAGCCAGCAGGAGAATGATGGATACGGGAAAAGGAGTGGATTTGTGAGAGAAATGATGAGATTAGAAGGAGAAGGAGCTAAGGTGTGAAGCCAAGCAGAAAGGGAAGATCCAGGCAAGATGAAAACAAGAGCTGGTACAATTTCACTCACTGGTACAAGGTGGATTTGGCCAAAAAGAGTTGATTTCAGAGTGAGCAAGGATGAGAATCCATCACATCTGCCACTTGGCAAACAAGAGGTGTTCTGGATGCATTTTACAGAAAGAAATCAACACCTGCCTCCTAGATTTTATTCTTCTCCTGGGCTTGTCTCCTCTGATATATCATGAGAAACTAAAGAAGAAAGCTGGGATGAATTAATCCATCAATATGTATTTATCCAATCTCTCTCTCCTGTAACCAGGTATCCAATTTGGTGGATCACTTGCAGTATAGTCCAGGACCCAAAAAGAGAGCCTCTTTTTTTCCATTTGTTTTGTGATGCCAGCTGGTTCCTAAGGAAATTTGCCTCTATGTTCTGGGATGCCTTAATGCCAGGATCAAACCACGTCTGGGGTGTAGCAGCAAATTGAATACATATGCTAGTTTATTCTAGCCAGGTTTGGTGAGACTTCATACTGAGATTTTATCTCTGAGTTGCAAACTAGAAGTCCAGGAGCCAAATATGGCTTACATACATTTTCTTTCTGCTATATATATATAGTGTGTGTATGTGTGTACATATATATACATGAATCAAAGCATATTTAGAGACAAAGCTATTTCACAGGTCTCATATTGATAAACATTTGCGTTCACTACTCCTCCTTAAATATTAGATGGTTATGTTTCTTCATATAAGGTTAGGATCCTAAAACATCCTGAATGCAATAATCACAAAGAGTATAAACTCACGGATAATGTGGACTGTGCTTTGACAAGTGGTAGGAAAACAGGAGTGAGCTAAAGTTCTGAAATCCCACATCTATTGTGCCAATCTTTATCAGTTTATTACTAAAGAGAGTGGGGCATCACTAGCTACACAGATGCCTGGAAAGATCCAATCAGTCCAATACATGGTGATATTTCCGTGGATATAACTGATATTAGCATTCCAATACTTCATTACACTGACAAGGATTGCAATGAGAACAGACAACGGAGCAAATTAATCTATTCTTTTGACAGTATGTAATGAGAATGGGATGTGGTTTAAAAAATTAAGCCATTTTTAGTGAAGTCTCAAGATTACAATCTCATGGTCTCTCTCAGATGTTATAGACTCTGGTGATACATCATTGAAAAATGTCGGTTTAACAAAGAATGTGTCTTAGCACTTGCTGGGATGGTGAACACATTTGCCATGTCTCACCACAGCCTTGCCAGTTAAAAACAATGAAGTAGATTCAATTGTGTTTTTCAGAACACACATACACACAATCAAAATTGGGGAAAAAAAAAAAAAAAAAGCATTTTGTCAATTTTATGCAAGTCAAAACTTACTAACACAACATTGGACTTTTTTTGCTCTTTTATCTTTTTAGTATGGGAATGCCTAGATTTAATTTTACAAACCAGAGGGGTTACTTCAGGAATTTAGAATCTGGTACCAATTTTTTCATCATCCTCTCCGCAATGACTGTGTTGCACTATGGGCTGAGTCTTATGACCGGTGAGATAGCTTGTAGCCTTAAAGTTTAGAGTAACTCAAGGTAATATCAGTGTTCAGAGCCAAAGAGAACCCCCAAATGACCTGAAGTTTCTCGTGTTCTAAACAGGACAGAAGACATGCGATGATGTTTTTGATGGTTAGTTCTGCAGGTTCAGACTAAAAGGAGTTAGCAAGACACTCAGGTCTGTAGGTGATCACAGTAACAGCAACAACACAGGGAACCCTGCTAAGAGCCACCAGTATGCCATGTGGTTGATGTCTGTTATCTCCTGTGACTTAGGTTCTATCAGGATAAGGCATTTGCTCAATGTCACATCTAGCAAAAGATGGAGCCAAGGCTTAACACACACAACTCCCTGTCCCCAAAGCCCATGCTTGTCACCATTCCACTGTGTCTTCCCTTCTTAATCTTATATTTAGCAAAATTAATACTCACAGAGGAGATGTTGCTTAATGTTGATGTCCCAGAATTTAGAGGAAAGCCAGACTGAAAAGTTGGACCTCCTGATTTCCTTAGTAAGGGAATTTTTTAATATTGCTGCAGTTTATTGAAGCACCCCCCCAAAAAAAAAAATATTTTGAACAAATGATAATATTGTTGACTAAATTTGCCACAGGGTCTCCACGATTTACCTAATTATGTTGTAACTTAACATTAAACTAAACATTATGTTCTTTCTGCAAGCTTTCTGGATGTCTAGGCATTGTGCTTTGTTCTGAAAACATTACAACGAGTAAGATAGTCGTTGGCATGAATCCATTATGTTCACTCATTCTTTTATTTAATAAATGTCTGCTGAGTTCTATATACCCAAATCTGCACTATGTTCTAGTTAAATAATATTTTGAACTACCTCCTTTACTGATTCATTCAGTGCATACTTTGTAAATACCTTTTAACTGCCAATAACGGTGTTAGGCACAAGAGTTTCAACGATGACAAGACCCAATCCCTGACCTCAAGGAGTTATGATGTATATGCAGAGGCAAGCAAGTAAAAGAAATTCAGTATAACACATCCCTTGATAGTACAGGGTGCGGGGGAGAACCCAGGAAAGGCACCCAGAGAGATTCCATCTAAGCTGAGACCTAAATGACAGTAGATTTTACAAAGGAAAGGAGGGTAGGGAACAACTTTCCAGGCAAAATGAATCAAATTTAGAATTCACAACTGAGCCATAAAATGCAGCAAAAAATTCATTCATTTATAATTATTTATTAATCTACCAAATTTTGTTGAAAAAAATAACACCAGATTTTCATCTATTATCACATAAAACATTCAATACATTTTGATATGCAAATACATGAAGTTGGGTTCTCACACATTATATTGAATGTCTATTCTCTTAAGAGACAACACTGACAATCTCCATTCACATCTCTTCTTTTTTGTTGAAGTATTAATAAGCAATGAAGAACTTGAATCCACAAATTGACACCACAGTTACATACACCCTCAAGGCTCCCTGATGAAATTATGTTTAACTCAAATCTTCTTATTTAGGATAATGGAAGTGAGAGCTATGCTCTATTTTTTTTTTTTTTTTTTTTTTTTTTTTTTGAGACAGAGTCTTACTTTGTCACCTTTGGTAGAGTGCTGTGGCATAATAGCTTATAGCAACCTCAAACTCCTAGGCTTAAGCGATGCTCTTGCCTCAGCCTCCCAGGTCAAGTAGCTGGAGCTACAAGCACCCGCCACAACACCCAGCTATTTTTAAAGATGAGGTCTCACTCTGGCTCAGGCTGGTCTCCAACCTATGAACTCAGGCAATCCACCTGCCTCAGCCTCTTAAGTGCTAAGATTATAGGCAGGAGCCAGCACGCCCGGCCTGAGAGCTATGCTCTAGAATTATGCTGTCTGGTATGAGAATCACTAAATGTGGCTATTTACATTTATATTTATATTGATTGAAATTAAAAACTGAACTTCTCTATCACACTAGCCATACTTCAAGTGCTCACTGATCTCATGCTACACACCATATTGAACTGTACATAAGATTTTTATCATGGCAGAAAGTTTGGCTAGTCCTATTCTAGAATTTAGAGTATACGTTTACTAAATGATTGATAATTATCTCAGAGTAGTGTTGAAAAAATAATAGCTGCTCATTAAATATCTCCTTATATTTTGTGAGTTAGCCTTATTCTCCTTTAATGGCAATTTTTTGTCTCCTTTGTGAAAATAGGAGATAATATTTATATAATCCTTTAACTTATTTTTGTAGCAATCCAGGTAAAAATTTAGGTAATGTGCTGACCGTCCCTTTCCTGAATCTGTTATACCAGAAAGTCTCCCAACTGTTGATGTAGCATGGTTGTTTGGAAAAGACTGATGAAACAATCTAAAAGGTGACAAATGCCAATTTCATCACCCCGCACATGGCACTGCCCACTTTTGGGTGGAGGGGCTGATGAGTCGCGTCACTGCCAAGAGTGCATGAAGCAAAGGGGAGAAGGAGATGTTCAGTCTTTGCAGAAACTACTTTGAATAATGAAAAGTTAAATATCACTCATCTTAAACTAATTTTCTCAGCACAGGGCCAAGAAGCAAATAAGTAACAACATACGCCTGAAATAGGAATCTCAATAAGTCTCACAAGGAGATGACTGGCCCCTTTAACTCATTTTCTAGTCTCTCCTCCAACCACTAGAATATGTACGATTATTTCTAATGTGTCCACGATCCTGATTTATAGCTATTCCAGCTCAATAACAGCCACATGATCATAAGGTAAAAAAGTAGATCAATTATCACTAGGAATCAATTTTTCTTTTTAATTCACCTCATTGTCAAAAGAATTGAAAATAGCCAAGAGTAACCAATGAGAGTAAAATCCAAAATGCCATTTAGTGATCCAAAAGACACATTTGATACGTAGTGACTCATTTGACAAGTAAGAATACAATCTAATAAACAACAAAGGAGTGAATATATTTACCTCTCAAATTAGTAAAATCTTTTATAAAATAAGAAATTCTAATTGTTTCGGATTTAATGATAACATTTCACACAGTAGCTATTGAGAATACAAATTCGTCACCTGTTAGGAAAATTGTTTGCTGGTATGTATCGAAGTCTTTAGAATATTTGTGCTCTTTCACATACAACTTTCCACCCCACTAAATATCAAAAATGAATAAATAATCTATGAATTAGGGAACCCGTACTGAAAACAATATTCTTTGAAGTGTTTACACCCAAATTTGGAACAACTTAAAAATTGGGAAATGACTAAGTAAATTATGCTAAATGCAGAGTCATTAAAAATATGTTAACAGAAAAAAAAAATATGTTAACAGAGTTTTAACAACATGGGGAAATGCTTTTGCTTACTTAAATTAAGGTTTTAATTTGAAAAAAGAAGAATTACATAATTGTATATTGACATAAGCTCAATGATATGGAGACTATATCAGAAATATGCAAAATATGTTAACAAAGATTTTCCCTAAATTATAACATCTTATGCTTGTTAATATTTTTAAATTTCTACACTTTTACAAAGAATGTGTTAATTCTACAATTGGCAAAATTAGTCATTCAGAATAATTTACGAAGCAAAATGTTAATTAAATTACATTGTATACGTATATAATTTCACCAGATCTACTGGAAGTAGGTGGATAAACAGAATTTAGTAAGAGTGAATTTTCATAGAGGAGAAGAGTGGTTGTGGGTTACATCTCCAAAGTCATTCAGATACCGACAGACGCTTACAGCCTCACAATCTAGAAGATGGAAACCAGCAATGACCTGGAACTTTATCCTCCCACTGGTACAGAGCAATTTTTCTGAGAAATAAACAGAGCACCGTGTGTTGTTTATAGGATATTTTTATTACAAGGTGTGCTAAAGAGAGCATGGACTTTGGAACAAAAGATTGCATGAGCTACTAGTTATACAAAAAATGTTTATAAATTAAAAACTACTACGCACACATACCCCCACACACCACAATACCTACTTTGTGTAGTTGTTACAAGGATGGAAAGAATTTGTAGGTACCTACCATGATACCTACTACAAAATGTGTTTAATAGAAAAACTAAGAGCTTGGCTTCTAAAGGGGTTATAGAAATCACTGGATGCAGAATAGGAAAATATTTAGCAATCAAGAATATACAAGGAAGTCCGAAGAATCCCAACACAGTGGTGTGGAATTTGAGAGGGGCCGTATTCAGAATTCCGTGTAGGCAGGTGACACTAGGGAATCTTATCTATGAGTAAAATTAGCTAAAATAATGGATTTGAAATGTCCGAGCTTAACAAGTAATAACTTACTTTATTAAAAATTTAAATCCCAACATCCTTATAACCAGTAATAGGATTTAAGCTTAAAAAAAAAAAAAAAAATCTATTTTGAGCAAGTGATACAGGTGCTTTCAGATGTGCAAGCTTCAGTGTTATCCCATGTCTTGCTATAAGCTTACAGTATAAGCCCTATTGGACCAGACTGTACCATGTCATGTATCTCAGGCTAAAAAGCTTATAAGCTTTTTAAAAACTTTTTAGCCTGAGATACACGGCATGGTACAGTCTGGTCCAATAGTGCTTTCCCCTTTATGACATATGTACCTACTTTATACTTCAGACAGACCAAACGGCTTGCTCCATAAACACTCCTTTATAAATTCCCTCTGGTAATTATTGTGTTAAATCAAAAAAACAAATGAATGAACAACTAAAAAGATAAACTTACAGTATTAAATTAGCCACTATTTTGCTTGAAGCATTGGAAAGAAACAACAGCCTAAATGTCTCAGAATCCCTGTTGATGTTGCATAGATTAATTCTTGATAACTTTTTTGGTCTGTTCTATGTTTCTTGAACTGAACATGTGAATTTCACACCCGTCCTGACCGTTTGCTTTCCAGCGGCCGCGGCTGCAGACATGGCTTACCACCACATCAGACCTCCCATCGGCTACTCCATCCCCAAGCCCATCTCCTCTCTGCTGATGCGAGGGTGGAATGCATGTCCTGAAGTAAGTAATTTTCATTTCCTCTAAGGAAACGTGTTATGGTCAAAATCTGTCACAAATAGTGTAACTCCCAAGTCTACATTCAGTGTATATTTTAAGACTGTCAAGGCGGGAAGACTGATTTGCCTTCTGCTCTTTAGTCTCTAATTGCCTCAAGAAGTCTGAGTATCTCATATTTCTTTGCTGCTGCTCTCTGATTCTAAAATGTTTCTCTCAACTGATTAGTATAAGAGAGACCAGGGTATGACAGATGACTCACAGTCTCATCTCAGCTGCAATTTTATTAACTACGCTTGAGCCGCACTTAGTCATTTTCTGAAGAAGGAAACTTGGCACAAGATGGATTTGTGTTGGCAAAGACTTCAGGGCAAGTGGTCTTTAGTGGTCCTGGCTAAAGCAGGAGGGAGCAGACCTTCTCTGCCTCTATGAGTGACTGTGTGATGATGTGGTTCACAACACTGGCTTATAGCGCGAATGGAGGAGTCAAGGTTACAGGAGACGCAAGTGAAGTCGAATATGTCCACAATGAAAAAGATTTTTAAATATGATTATGAATCTAAGAAAATAGATGGGGGAGCAATCATATAATTGCAAAAAGCCTTGGACCATCTGTCTGCAAGGAAGAATTATTAAGTTTGCAGACAGGTCAATGCTTTGCTTTGTTCTCAAAGATGGCCAGAGGAGACCCCAACAACTTCTCTCCTGGTAACATAGGTCAGTCCATCGTCTAAGAATCCCTCTCCTGGTATAATTTGTTGTGTATTAAAATCCTTGTGTTTTAACATCAGTCCATGGATTCTTTTGCTCTGAGTGGAGGATATTAGTTTGCATTCTTCACACTGAAGATCCTCTTACTTAAAGGCCTAATGGTTATTTGTCCAGTCAAATCTGCCTAGTTGTTTCTGTCCTTTTCTTCTACTACCTTGTTTCTGATCCTTCCAAGGCACTTTATCTCTTTTCAACAAGAGGATAAAGTGAGGCTGTTATAATTTCAGTAAGTGTCTCACCAAAGAAGAAACAGAATAAGCCCCTGTCCAGATATCTGGAAGGAGAAAACAATTTTTCTATTCTGTTTGTAAGGGCAAGACCCAGTCCCGGTCAGTACCCATTTCTATTTGTGTACACAAAAACTCCTGTAAAGAAAAATGAAGATTCTCCTGGGAGTGGTTTGAGTAACTCAGAAGATAACCTTTTCTTCTGACCATTCAATCTGACATATTATATGTTTATTTGTTTAGAAACTTTTTTCCCTACCAAAATGTTAGCTTCACAAAAGCAGAACATTTTTTGTTTGTTTTTTGTTTGCTGCTATAACCCCAGGACCTAGAACCATACATAATAGATGCTCAAAACTATTTGTTGAGTAAATGAATTAATACCACTTTGGCTCATCAGTGCCTCCAATCTCTACTTCTGGATTTTTATGTCCAAAAAGTTTCTTCTTGAAAATCGTGTAACTTTAAATAATCAGAGAAAATATTTCCTCATCTTTCAATATGAGCCTCAGTTATATTTTCTGAGAATAAATTTATCAAACTTCTTTCCTTATTTCTATGGGATGTGAGATAAGTTGAAGTTTAACATAAAATAGTAATCAACGAATCCCTTTCACTTTCAATTAACCGACTCTT
The DNA here is from genome assembly GCA_963574355.1 of Loris lydekkerianus. Lineage (NCBI taxonomy): Eukaryota > Metazoa > Chordata > Mammalia > Primates > Lorisidae > Loris > Loris lydekkerianus. The sequence goes on from CAUYPK010083156.1 coordinate 15,004, forward strand.
CCTGATTATAGATAAGGGATGTGTGGAAGTTTTACTCTGGAGATTAAAGCAAGTCATTGGCATGTTCTAAAAGCACTCTTTTGGGTAAGAATAGACAAGTGTCTCAAAAGGTTGGAAAATGAAAAACAGAAACTGGAATAGGGCCAAAGGGAGGTACTATTAAGGAGAAAAATATATAATGAGAGGCCAAAGTCAATTGCTTAGTGGAAAAGTTACACTGCTAAAATATATTAGCACAGAGTCTTTACTCTGGTGATGAGTTTCAGGAATAAAGATGCAGAAAAAGCATATTAAGAAAAAAAAAAAAAAAAAAAAAGGCTTCTCCTGGCCCGCAACATCTGAGTGTGTCTGGCAGTGGTGCTCTGTGTTGGCTGTGGCATGCACCTACTTCTACACGTGACACGTCTGAGTTGTCATCACATTGCCCACTAAAGTCTGCACCATGTCACTAGGCAAAGTAGTGAGGAAAAGGAGCATTAAGCTACTTTTTATTCTGTTCCTCAACAGTGATTCATTGAATCTCTACTATGTTCTGTCCAGGGACAGGGATGGGGATTCAGAAGACATGTGCTTTCATTGGAGCTTTAGGCCTAGTAGTCACATGGAGTTTAGTTACTTAAACACACTTACAGTCAAGATGAAGGAAGACTGGATTTTAAGCATAAATAAGCATTTGACGAATGAAGGATTGCTGGGAGAGAAAAAACAGTCTTAGTAAAAAGCACATGTGCAAATTAATTGGGAGAAAAAAAACAAGGAAGAGACTTAGTAGTCATTGGAATACTGTAGCCACTGAGGGGTTAAATTTCTCTGTAACTTGAAAAAGTTCATCTTTAGAGGGAAGATACTAACGTCATGTTATCCTGTTCAGGACTTTCTAGTTATCAATTTTACTGCTCAGTTTTTTCTTTTCTTTTCTTTCTTTTTTTTTTTTTTTTATTGAGACAGAGTCTCACTTTGTCACCATTGGTAGACTGCAGTGGCATCATAGCTCACGGCAACCTCACACTATTGGGCTTAAGCGATTCTCTTGCCTCAGCCTCCCAAGTAGCTGGGACTACAGGTATCCGTCACAATGTCCAGCTTTGTTTTTTTTGTTGTTGTTGTTGTTGTTGCCATTTGTTTAGCATGCCTGGGCTGGGTTCAAACCCACCAGCCCCAGAGCATATGGCCAGCACCCTAATCCCTGAGTACAGGAACCCAGCCTTCACTGCTTATTTTTTCTTTCACATTTATCTTTACCTCATTTTTTGAATCTCAAGCACAGTATCTTCTCCGGTGTGGGTCTTCTTAGTCAAGACTCATAAAATTAGAACACAGAGGACAGTGAGACCACCAGCTCACTGAAGAAGTTGGGAAACAGCGAGAGGTGTAAAGAAGTCCTGATGGTCAGATGGAAAATCCTTGGAAACTGGAGCTGGGATTTAGGGAATTTGGTCAAGAAATTATAGGCAATTATATGTTATGTTTATCTCTAAAGCTGGAAAAAGATACAGTAAACATATTTTTTGGAGATTTTTTTCTGTGTTTAACATGGAGAATTTATTCATTTAACTCTTACAGTTATTTGTTACAACTTACAGTAAAGCATGCACTAATCCTCTTCCAGCATTCATTGGAATAGCTGGGCATCACTTCTCCATATGTGGGCTGCAGACTTTGTGTTCCAGATTACCCTGGAATATTCATTAAAATGAACATTCTGGAATCCCACCCTAAAGTCTACTGAATTAAAATTTCTGGGATGGAACCTGAGCCTGCATTGCAACAATCACCCCAGGTGATGTGTGCCCAGTAAAGAGAGAACTAGTTGACTTCAACTGAGACAAAGGAACTCAAGTCAGAGCAGCTGGCTGGGCTGCTGTTGACAATAATCCAGTTGATTACAACACAGAGACTATAATGGTTACCATGGGGATTTATGGACAAAGGTAAACCTGAGAACTATTTCAAAGGAAACATCATAAACCAGTGAAAGACTGGATTTCAGAAAGAGAAGAGCGAGCCCAAGAGAACTGTCGTCTTGTCTTCTGAGAGTCAGCTAGTGACCAAGAACTCATTAGCTATCAGGGATATTGTTGGCAGTGAAGGAAAGAGAACAAAGCTAAGGGCCTCACAGTAAGGTGACAGTGCTTTTAAAAAATAGGAATAGGAAAAGGAAAGATATCTACCAAGAAAAAAAGTAACCTGGTCTGCAAAGATGAGTGTGCTGTCAATTAGAATAAATTTATCATGCAGCAAGGTGCTACCATGCCTTTCTCACTGCAAAGGTGTTTAGCGAAATGAAGAGAGATCAGGGAAGGCAAGCAGATGGCGTCAGAGTTGAGCTCAAGCAGAGGCTGAACAAAAACAGAAGGAAGAGGGGTTGAACTTAAAAGCAAGAAAGTTTTTCAATCCTAGTGAGAAAAGGGTGCATCGAGGTATAGGTTAGGAACCTGCAGAATCAGAAAGTTCTATCATCAATTCTGAATAGCAAGGGAAACGAAACAGAAGAGTATGTAAGCAACATTTAGGTTGCTCTAATGAACTTTTAAGCTTTACAGAACTTATTATTATTATTAATATATGAAACGTAGATATAAAGACAGAGACCCAGGGAGATAGAAGAGGAAGATCGTTTCCTTTTTAAACTCCCCTCCCCAAACCAGGAAATGTGAAATATTACAATATGCTATACTGTAAAGGTTTGCTTTAAACATCTTGTAGTGGTATCAATAATACAATTGTTTGAGTGTACCTCTATTTTTAATGTAAGTGTGGCTTTGACTGGGAGATGTGTATTCTGCTAATATTGATAAGCACATTTAATTCCTGCACACAAGGGGGGAGGGTAGTTACACGAACAATAGTGGCAGGCTAAGCTCAAGAGATCAAAGCTTGAGAGCTACATGCTAATGGGTTATTCAGTTTTCAAAATCTTACATTAATAACAATTGGCAATAAAGCTCATTAAAATTCCTTTTGTTCAGGACCCACTGTGTTGATCTTGAAACCTGTTTGTTCTTCCAAGATAGCCGAAGCTGAGATCTCCACCTAGTGGATTTGTAGGATTTTGCAGATTTTACAGAAACAGCCTCCTATCCCTGGAAATTCTTAATTTTTTTTTCCGCTTAGAGCAATAACAGGTTTTAAAGACTTCTACTTAAGATCTAGGATAATTGTCAACAGACAATTGCAAATGGATGAAATATACTAATATACACATCAGCAAGACTACAGTTAATAAACAAAGCTGAATTTCCATTTTCACACCATAATTAGGGAAATAGATCAGGCACGAATATGAATATACACTCATCTGTGTAGAAAGCAATATTGTAATACCACTAATTGAGATGTGTATAATAATTTCCACAAAATAAACATCAAATGTAAGTCTGTTCAAATACTTTTTGCTTATTTAATCTTTCAGTTGTTTGAGGGTTATTTGTTGGTGATGGTTGCAATGGTTTTAAATGGTTGCTTTTCCAGGCTAGGCAAAACTTTGTTGTTGTTGTCATTTTTCTTGTTTTCTTTTTTTTAATTTCAGATTAGTATGGGGATACATACGATTAGGTTACATATTTTACTTTGGTAAGGTTAAAGTTCATGTTATAAGTGTGTCCTTTTCATTTTCTCATTCCTTAAAAAAACATACTCAGACCCTGCCCCGGCCGAACTGCAAAAAGAAAGAAAGAAAAAAAAAAAAAAAATAGCCAGGCGTTGTGGTGGGCGCCTATAGTCCCAGCTACTTGGGAGGCTGAGGCAAGAGAATCGCCTAAGCCCAAGAGCTGGAGGTTGCTGTGAGCTGTGACACCACGCACTCTCCCAAAGACGACAAAGTGAGACTCTGTCTCTACAAAAAAAAAAAAAAAAAAAAAAACATACTCAGTTAATTGTGTCAAACATGTCTCAGGGCTCCATCTAGGACTGTGGATTATATTCAACTGTGTGCATTATTTCATTGATAACAAAGACTGATACTCCAAAATATGTGCATTTGAAATGCACACAAAGGCTAGAAGGTGTGTCCTTTTGAAGAAAGCTAAAATAGAAAATGATTATTATTTGAGTTATTTTGTTCACTTTGTTCTGCTTCTAAACGTGACGTATTAGCATATTCAGCAGACGGTGGGGACAGTGCAGGTTTCAGAGCAGAGTTTTCAGCTTCATTTATTCTGCTAGGAATTAGAGGCACCTCATTTTCTGCCTCAGAACCATCTCTCAACTCCGGTAAGAGGGAAAGCATTTCACGTGTCTCCACTGCCACTGCGCCTTCTTCCTCGGCACTGTTGTCTTCATCCGGCTGAATATTTTGAACTTCTCTCAAATTATGCACATTACTGTTAATTTGAAGATTTATTTCGCTTTGAAGTATTTTATTTTTGGCTTCATGGGAACTTGTGATACTCAAATCTTTGGCTGCAACGCTCTCCTCGGCAGAGCTTGAACTGTATAATGTGTTTTTTTTACTTTTCCCATTTTCCCAAGTTTGCCGCCTTTCCTTTGTGGTGCCTCTCAAGGTCCTTTGTGTGGTCTGAATTAACATACTAGAATCTGTCTTGCTTTCATAAAGCATATTTTTCTCTTCTTTCGCTGCTACTATTTTTGCCTCCAGTGCTTCCGTGCCGTCGTCCCTGGGCAATGCGTTTGTGCTGTCAATCCCTTTTTCACTACTATTGGGTAGATGCCAAGTGGCTTGACTACGAAGAGGAGAAATTCCAATGTCCTTGGGAAGCTCTATTCTATTTTGGTATGGAATTGAATTTGTTTTCATAAATGATAGGTTGTTCTTGGATTGAGTCTGGGCAATAAGAGAGGAATCATAAGTTTCTGTCTTAGAAAGATTTTTTCCTGTATCATTTCCTTCCTTATCTATAATACATTTTTCCACAATCGGATTTAACACTGGGGAGATTGTTATTAATGTTTTTCCTTCATTTCCAAGTTGTTCGTGACTTGAGTTTTGAACTTGGCGTTGTAAAGCTTGGTTCTGATCTAACCCGTATTCCTCGTTCAATGTGTCAGTCTGGTAGATGCCTAAAAGTTGTGTTTGATTCCCCAGGGATAAAGAAAACTGATTTAGCTCACTGGTCTTTGATAGGTTCTGCCCCACGTGGGCAGTGGGCCCTTGGTCAGTAGCCCCCCTGGAATGCTCGGATATTAAAACATCATTTGCTGTCTTTTCCCAAGTTGGTAAATGACTAGGAACTTCCCTTGCTAGCTGAGTTGAGCCTTCCATTTGTTCGGGGTGAGGTGATGGTGATGGGTTCCCATCAGGAATGTGACCAGCTGGATGACAGTTGCCTTCTGCAGAGGCCTGATTGATGACAGAAAAGTTGGTAGCACTGAGCACAGCAGCATTTTTAGTGTTTTGTTTGCAACATGGAGTCTGTTTTGGGGCGTGCTTGCGAAGCAGCCTCTTTGAAGTGAGTCTAATATGGTTACTCTCTAGCTGTTGAGGAACATCAATGGAAGATACAAGGTTTATTTTGGCTTTTTTCTTGGAAGTTTTGGATAATTTCTTGGGTGGTAACCATACTTGCTTACTTTTCTTCGAGAGTTCTGGCAAGCATTTTTCTGGATGGACTCTGACTTTTCTAAATGGATGCAAATTTAATTTTATCTTTAAATTTTGTCCTTTAATTTTCCCTTTGAGTTCAGATTGACTGGTTCTCTTCTTTTTCAGAATCTGTGATTCAGTAAACCATTTTTCTCCTTTGTTTATTTCCACAGGATTGCTACATTTTTTGAGATCTAACTTAGTCAGTTGGTTACTTAGATTTTTCTGCTGTTTCCAATGAGCTGATGTGTGGGGTAACATCGTCAACCTATTTTTTTCAGCTAAATCAGAATCATGCACACTCACCCTCTTTGGGGAATATGTTTTCTTGATTTTTGTTGATAACCCCGATAAATCTATGTTGTCCGTACTCATAAGGAATTTTTCTATTGCACTGTTAATTTGAATTTGTTCTTTCCCAGGATTTGGCTGTTCTCTACAATTCGGCTTCTTTTCTTTCACATAATCTTGAAACTGATCAAAGGGCACATACTTACAGATAAGAGAATTGTTTGGCTGTAAATACCTCGGTCTGCTCTGTTTTAACAGTCCATAGGGATCATCGTATTTAAATCTATGTTTTTGTGAGATATTTTGTATATAGTGTTCCTCAGGCTCACAAGGCTTGGACGGTGAGCATATAATAAAATGTCTCTGCCTGTGAGATTGTAAACCATTGTCTTCTTTTCCTATTGGAGGTTGCCATGATTCATTTGTTAAATGCTTTTCAAGACTTTCTCTTGCCAAGGCTGCGGTGGTGGCTGCATATCTTCTTCCAAATGTGTCACTGCTGATATCTGCTGAACAATAAATGCAAGAATTTAGCACTGGACAGAGTTTTATTACCCCAACCAAACAGATGCTTAGAAACATTAGGAAAAGAGTAAAAATGACTCCTTTGATGATGACAATTCTTGAATGTTTCCTAATTTTTAACTAAACATACAAAGGGCATTTGGCACTTTGTTGTTTGCAATGGCACTCTTTATGGTCACATTTCAATCAGTTGCAAGGCTGACTTAAAAGTCGTGGTATTAGAAATATAAATGTCATTCATAGTTGTGCATCTTTAGCTTAGTTGTGGCTAGATTATCTTTAAATATGAACAACACTTAAATTCTTTTCAAATGGCCATAGTAAATATTTTTCTACATTCATTTTCCATTTGGACCTCCAATATTGGTAAGAACATAGAAACAATATTGAGTAATGTTCAGGTTTCAAACAGAGACAAGCCTAGACAATAAAATAAAAACATTTGTGACATTATTGGGTAGATGAAAGCAGAGACCCTGTTTTATTACTTATAATTTAATATAATTTTCATCAAATATTTGTTAAATAAACAGGTAGTTTAGAATATGGCCCGGTTTGTGTTGTAGCAATGTTTTAGATTTTTAAATGATATATGTTAATATAATACCAATAAAATATACATTAAATCATGTTAATGATAAAAATAACAGTAATACCATTAACTGAGCACATACTAAGAGCCACCATCATGTTAAGTGTTGTACATTCAGCTCTTTTAATATTCACAAGAGACATGATCCAACAGACAAGTACTATTATATTATCGTTTTACAGTTGAAGGAACAAGTTTAGAGGACTTGAACATTTTCACCAAGACACATATCAGATAAATGATGTGGCCATGACTTGAACCCAGGTCTGTTTAACATAAAGCCCTACCTATTCTTTTACCCACAATGTATATTAAATTTAAAATTCCATCCTACCAGTATACTTTCTATTGTTTTGTGAAATTGCTTTATCCAGAGGAAGAAAGAAGCATTTCCATTCAGTTAAAAAAAAATGGAAGAGGTGTGCTGAGCCCCAGACTAGCATCTAATTCTAATCTAAGATCTGGCATCAATTTTCTGGGTGACTTTGGAGAAGCTACTTACTCTCTCTGTATTAGAAGGTTGGACTAGATAGAAAATTCATGTGAGCATATAAATTATTCTGTGGAAAGAATTTGTATCCTTTATCAGATTTTCAAAGAGTTCTGTGACTTAAAGATAAATATTAAGAACTGCTGGACTAGATTATCTCTAAAGTCTCCTCAACCCCTAAAATCTATTATTTGGTGTTTACAAATTAGAAGGAATAATCAGAGTGGCATTGTCTTCTTACTAACTTCTATTCTGGAGCAGGTGTGACCTTGGCTATTTTCTCCTCAAATATCTGCTTCAGTACAATGCCTGGAATGTTGCAGAATTTCAGGTATTTCTTTCCTTTTACTTTTTTTTTTCCTTTTTTAGGTAAAGTATAATTTACTATCTTTACCATTTTTAAATATACAGTTCAGTGATAATAAATACATTTATATTCCTATTTTCTCTTTCATCTCCCCCCACCCTGGTTCCTGGTCTCTGGCCTCCACCAGTCCACTCTCTATCTTCATGAGATCCACTTTTTCTGCTCCCACCTCTGAGTGAGAACATGCAATATTTGTCTTTCTGTGCTGGGATTATTTCACTTAATATTATAGCCTCCAGTTCCATCCATGTTGCTATGAAAGACAGGATTTCATTCTTTTTTATGTCTGAATAATATTCTATCATGCATACACAAGGTCGGACAATTAAGTTCATGAACTCGTCCTAGGAAACGTGCTCCATACCTCATTGTTGAAAATTACTATGATCACCTTCAAAATATTCCCTTTGGGTAGCCATGTATCAATGCTAGTGCCTAGTCCACCCATCAAAGCAATTTTGGAATTCTTTTTTCTAGAATGGCCATAGGAACTGTCATCATGAAGTCTGATATTATCATGAAGTCTGATAATTAAGTTTGAAAACTCATCCTAGAAAAAGTGCTAATACCTCACTGCTGAATAAATATCCCTATAGTCACCTTCAAAGACTCCCCTGGCTATCTTGTGACCATGTCATAGTCAGCAATGAGGTACGTAGCACTTTTTCTAGGATGAGTTCTTAAACTTAACTGTCAGACCTTGTATATCCATTGATCTGTTGGTGGGCATTTAGGCTGATTTCATATTTGGGCTGCTGTGAATAAACACAGGAGTGCAGATATCTCTTTGATATATTGATTTCCTTTATTTTGGATATATATCCAGTAGTGGAATTTCTGGATTACAATAGCAGTTTAAAAATAATCACATTTTATCTCACAAGCCACTGTTCTCAGTGTGAAATGGTTAAGAGACCATGTTTCCTTTAGGTAGGAGTTTCCTACAGAGAAATTAAGGAACTGGACAAAGCTTAAACCTGAAGTAAAGTATCTGCCTAAGGTATAAGTCTATTTAAAGGGTAAGGACTTATTTCTTTTAAAATAAAGCCAATCTGATCTGATGTCTTTGGCAGATGTTTCTTTCCTTCACCATCCCTCTCTCGGTTGAATCATCAGCCCTTAGAAACCAGTAAGAATGGGAGTATGGGGATGCAATGAAGCAAACTCACGTGCTTCTTCTTGCATACATGCGTGAGATAACATATGGTTTTGTTCTTATCCAATTGTCCCCAAACCGATCCTTTGACCACATCCCCAAAGTGAGAATTTCTCCGTACAGCACCTCTGTCATTCACATTCTAAGGGAAAGCTCTGCTTGCTGTAAATGACAGAAGCCTCTTTACAAAGCAGCTGTCAAAGTTTTCACTGCCAAGCCTGAAAACATCGCCTACTATTCAGGAAGAGAAAGGAAGACTTTTAATTCATTGCTTCCACCTAAGTATTGACACTGCCCATGTATAGTGGGTAGATGTCATGGCCAGATTCACGTGGCTCCCAACATGGGACAATGAATTAAGTCCTGACTTTCCCTGAACTGGGAAGTTATCATCCCTGACAGCTCAGCAAGCAAAGTATGTTTCCTGACATCATTCCTGAAATGAATCACTAGCATTAGAAGGCCCATTACTCTAACATGTCATGCTCTGGGAAGGTTGCTTACTACAGAATTGGCATTAGAGCTCAAAGGATGCTGGGATAAAAGCTGATACTCACTGTCCCATAAATCTTAACAGTGCTATTGCTATTTAAGAGCTTCTTTAAAAAAAAGAAGAAGAAGAAGAAGAAAGAAAGAAAGAGAAAAAGAAAAAGAAACCATTGTTAGGTGTTAGGTCTCAACATTTACTTTTAGCAGAGAGGAGATGCCCTCTCAGCTTCTAGGGGTGGGGATTTTCCATCTCCATCTTACCCCAAATCCTCTCCCCCACACACACATACAACGTAAAACAGGCCCAGAATCTTTAGATCTTTAGAAGAGGAACAGACTGATGCTACTGTGATTTTTATAGCATTTCTTATTGAGAAAATGAAAGGAATCATCCCCTTTCAGGGGGAATTAAACAGAGCAGGATTTTCTAAAACAAGACAACCTCACCTATTGCTGTCATCACAGGCTGTGGCAGGATTTGAGGTTGGACTTCTCCATGCTCAAGATTCCTTAGCTTTTCAGCTCTTTTTGGACAATATCTTGCAAGTAAGCCTGCTTCATTAAAAGATGCCATGTTCCCAGGAGGCTCTGAACATCCCGACTGTGGCAATCTGCCATCCAGGCAAAGGAAAGTGCTGTCCGCCCCATGCTCCTTCTCCTTCAGATTTCTAAATGATCTGTCAAGGGCTGTGGACTCAGAGGCCAATGTTGCTTGATGGCTGTTTCCCTGTAAAAGCGGCATTTCCTTTCTGGACCCCACAATGGACATGACCTTTATCTCGTTTTCCTGAGTTAAGTGGCAGTTACAGTATTCCTTAGCGCGGTAATTTTGTGCCTCATGAGCACATGGGGGTTCATCAAAGGTTCTGCAACAAAGGTTTTCTGATGTGTGTTCATTTGTTTTGCCTTTTTGGAGTTTCCAGTTAAATACAACCAGACCCAGGCAAGTGAGACCAACAGCTCCTGTGACAAACGGGGATACCATTAAAAGATAAAATCATAGGAAGAAACATAAATCACCAAATGTGAAAACCACAAAGAAAAAGGTTAATGGCTTAAAGGGTATCAGGATGGGTGAAAAGTCCATCACCATTTGGAAAAACATTGGTCCAGACAGAGGCTGTTTCACTGACATTGTTCTGCTTTCCAATGTGGATCTTTCGTTATACATATTAAAAATTAAGGGAAACAACACCATCTGGAATCTAAGTAGAAAAAAAAGGGGCTTTTTTCATAAACTGAAATTCGTTCAAGTTAAAATAATTCCTGCAGCAAAATTATTTTTCTGACTATGGAAAACCAGTTTCATTCTCAAATTTCCTAAATCTTAATCTCAGAGTCAATAAAAATAGACTACACTTAGTCTATACCCTAAAATTCTCATATGCTACTCTCTTCCCTCTGGATTCTAGATGGCCATATTTTTAATCATCCCTAAAGATTCACCACCCTTCTAGATCATTGGTTTCCCAATACAAAAAGGTCAAACTCCATAGCATTCAAGATTTGATGTAGTCTGGACCTCACCTCCCTTCCTACCTTTATTTTTCATTCCTCCTCACATTTGAACACTATGTTTCAAACTCTGCAATTCATTGCGCTTAAAAAGCACTTCTTTGTCTTTGTGTACGCTCTTAGTGATACTTGTAATTCCTTCTCCTGTCTCTGCTTATATGAATTTTATTTATCCTTTAAAACCTAAATAATTGCCTCTGGATTTCTTGATGTCTTGGCTATTTTTTTCCAATTACAAAGATCTCTCTCTCAAAGACGTACATTTAATCTAAGACCTCCTGGTACTGTCATTTCATGTTCTGCGTAAGTATCATTTGTCATCCAAATAAAATTCTCAAATCCAGGTGCAGACTCTAATCTGTTTCTATATTACTTTTTTCCATTTTGACAAATGGCATCTTCAGCCACCCAGATGTTCATGCATATGTCTCTGGGTCGCACTGTATCTCACTACCGTAGGCTTTTCTTTGCTTCTTAGAACTTACAGCAGTGTGTTATTTTGTTCATTCATTTGCTTGTTCACTGTCTGTCCTTCCCTGCTAGAAATGAACACTGTGAGGCAAGAGAGCTTTTCAGTCTTGGGTAGCACTTTGTTTTTAGAAACAAAGGTCTTGCTGTATTGCCCAGGCTGATCTCAAATCCCTGAACGCAGGTGATATTCTCACCTCAGCATCACAAGTAGCCAGTAGCCACCACACCTTGCTAGTCTGGTTCAGCATTCTACCCCAGGACTTACAACTCTAGCACAAAGGAGGTACTCCAGAAATTTTTATTAAATGTTTTTAAATAAATAGAATATAAATTCTGTATGGAAAGCATTGGGTGGTCTGATCTTGCAAATATCTAAAATGATGATTAGAAAGACGTGAGTCAGTAAGAGTTGAGTAAGGACACCTGAGTCCAAAGACCAAGTCTTCCCTACAGCTGTGTCCTCCTCTGAAAATCAGCACAGGGAACAAGACGGCCTCCACTTTCTAGGCTCTTTGATGGACTATTCTATGTCCAGTTCTCTCCACGGAAGATAATGTCAGTGAAGACATGATTTTTTAAAACTTGAATGAGAAAGGAGAGTATTAGCCATGATTATTTAATTTTTTCTGTTAAAGACGAAGATTAAGCAGAGAATATCAGTTTCTGGTAAAATCCTCCAATCTTTGTATAAATTCCAGATCTCAAGATCTTATAATCCATTTGATTATATCAACTTATTTGATAACAATATGTGTATTACCCTTCTAGAAAGGGCTATAGCATATTGAAATAATTTGATCTCTAATAAGGGCATAGCATTTTTAAAAGTTTTTCTTTAAGTTAGATTATAATCCTTTTATTTGCCAAATTCTATAGTTTAGGTTTTTCCAAAGATTTTGATGTCAAAAATGTTAAAAACATATAAAAATGATAAAATTTAATGAACACTTATCTCGTATATGCAGTAAGAACACTCAGTTTTCAAAACTATGTTTTAACTCTTCACTTGAGTGCTTTCTAATCTTGCTGAGCCTTATTCTTCCTCCTTTCTCAAATGAGGATAATTAATACTACCCAGGGATTATGTGAGATAATTATTGTGACATATTTAGTATAGCATTTTGACATGGTAAAGTTCAATGAATGGTCATTGTGCTTTGTGATTATGACTATGATTATTGCTGCTACTATTGTTTTTGTGCAACCCTAGTGGGTCCTGGAAGACTCTGGTACAGGGGAGGAAATGCAAAAATCAAATCACTAAGAGAATACTTTATACGACTGAGCAGTTACTAAACCAAGTAATAAAGGAAGGAAAGTCTTGGCTGGGCACAGTAGCTCATGCCTGTAATCTGAGGACTCTGGGAAACCAAGGCAGGAGGATCACTTGAGCTCAGGAGTTGAAGACCCGCTTGAGCAAGAGCAAGACCCCGTCTCTACTAAAAATAGAAAAATTAGTTGGAAAACATAGTGGGAAGCTGAGGCAAGAGGATCACTTGAGCCCAAGCATTTGAGGTTGCTATGAGCTAGGCTGATGCCAGGGCACTTTAGCCTGGGACAACAGAGTGAGACTCTGATGGAAAGTCGGAGGAAGAAAGAAAGGAAGAAGGGAGGGAAGGAAGGAGGGAGGGAGGGAGGGAGGGAGGGAGGGAAGGAAGGAAGGAAGGAAGGCAGGACGGAAGGAAGGAAGGAAGGAAGGAAATAAAGAAAGGCTTCTTGAAAACATGCATCAGCCACTGAAATGAGAGTAAACCTAGTCTGTAGAGTTTCTCCTCTAATCGTGTCTAAATGGCCAGGACTCACATGCTCTCCAGCTGC
>CAUYPK010083158.1:0-45944 GCA_963574355.1 Loris lydekkerianus
CTCATGGTCCCTTGGCAGGGTTGTTCTGGACTGGTTCTTCATGTTGCCTGGAGTTTTCTGCTGATTCTTCCTCATGAGTGATTTCTTTTATCTGTTTCCTTGCCCTAATTTTTCTTTCACTTCCTCTTGCTCTTTAAGTTCTCATGCCTGTGGACTAAGGTTTTGATAAGTCCTTTTGGTATAGGACCAGAAGGATGAGAAGGGTGAAGAGCAAGCAAGGAATGAAAGAAAACAAGACAAGTGAAAAGAAAAAAAAAAAAAGAAAAAGGAGAGGGGGTGGGTAAAAGGAATATTGACAAAAAGAAGAGAGGCACAGAAAGAGGGAGACAGAGCAATATAGGTATACAGTAGGGTACTTTGACACAACCTTAAAAAAAAAACCCACCTTCTGGGGGTGCCCTGTTGGGTGGTTCCCTTGAGGTCAGCAGCTCTTTGCTAACCTGATCAGACACAGTACCCCACCTCCACCAAGTAGAGACGAAAGACAAAAATGCTATAAATCAAACCAAAACAAGCAAACAGAAAACTTTACAGAATAAAATTGGGTGAAAAACCAAATAATAGCGGTAGAAACACTTGTGAAAATAAAGTTCTAGTTATTGAAAAAGGCATCAATGGAAAATTATAATTAAACTAGAAAAATTGAGAAAGAAAAATAATCTGTTGAAATTAAAAAACAAAACAACCTCAAAAACATCAAAATAAACAAACAACCAAACAGGGGAAAAACAAAAAACCAAAAACAAAGCAGTATATATATGTTTTTGTATATTGTCTGGGCAACACGTGGTCTTCTGGGGTATGAGATGTTAATCACAGTGCTGATATGACTCGAGGCTGCTGATTTCTCAAACCCCAACGGGTAGACAGCCTAAATCTCTCTTCAGCCCTCTTAAAAGGCACTTTGAACTTGTAAACTTGCTGAGCAGAAGCTTTCCCAGAAAAGTGCTTGTGGCTGGAATCACTGCTGATGTGGCTATCCACTTACCCAGTGTGCCAAAACCAGTCTCACTCTGCCCCTGAGGGTTAGGGCTGTAAGGTGGCTCAGACCCCACCCTTAGGCTACTCAGTCACTAGGTTACCAGCTCCCTCCCAATTCTTGCTCTGCGACCCTGAGGGCGGAGCTTGCCAGGGCAGATCACTCACAATGGCTCCCTGTGGCCCACAGCCAAACACTATTAGCTCTGTCTGGCTCAGCGGCTCAGACTGGGGCCCTTGAGTATGGCCACAGTTCTCCGCACTCCCACTCAGGCTCTCTTCAAGGCAGTTCAACTGAGTGCCAAGTCCAATGACACCAAAACAGTTCACAGGTAAGGCCTTTCTGGTTTGCAGTCTCGCTGCTACTGTACTTACAGTTGCCCGGGGAGTTTAGACGGATTCCTGGCATGATTAGATCGATCGAACACACCCAACCACTTGCCAGTTTTCCACTGTTTTAGTCCTCCTGTTGGAGTCCAGCAGTCTCTTGCTGACTCCCTGTATCCTCAAAGGGATGATTATAAGCAGATCCCACCAGCCAGAAATGCCTGGAGTCCTATCTCCCCAGACTCATGGTCCCCAGATGCAAGAAAGCTGTTACTCGGCTGCCATCTTGCTCCGCCCCCTCAGTGATATTCTAATTAACTTCACAGTCTGGCCCCAATTTATCTTACCACTCTTCTAGGTATATGTTCAAGATCCAAACGTCTCTTGACCAGTCAAATTTGTCTACCTGCTATCCTCCAAGCTTGAACAATGAGCTCCTCCCTCTTCTACCTCCCATCATTGGACACCTTTCTCTTTTCCTTCTACCTATGACAAAGTCTGCCTGGGGTAGGTCTGTTTAGGTCCTTCCTTCTCACCAGGACTTTCCAAGAGCTGAATGTGAAAATGAGTTAATTTCCTTCCACTATAAAATTCATAAATTCATTTTCAATAAGATACCAGCACACACACATGACAGTGTAATCTGAACATTTCTGGCAAAGGGAAGATTAATTGGCATCTAGCCTCACAATAGAATACACATTGTTGTGTATGACATTAAGCCAAATAGTGAAATGGGAATTACAACCTCCCCCTAAAATATATTTATCCTTTTGCTTTTCTTGTCTTATACCTAAATCACTATCACAATTTTCAGAATTAAAAATTTTTCTTTTCACCTCTTTGGCCCTTCTCTTTTCATGGGGTTGAGGGTAGGAGAGTGTACTCTAGAAAAGTATAGCATCTAAGAGAACTGGAGTTTCAAAATACCATCACTGCCCCTTCTAACACAATGTCCCATAACTCCTGTTTGAGGTTCAAAATTTTCTTTACAAAAAGAATCTATATACTACTTTATCAATGTACATTTTTATGATTCTTAACTATAATTTACATGAAAACTAAAGAACAATATATGTTCAACCATGTGATAAATTATTTTACATTGATGATAAATCCCAAATGGGCTGACAACGAGCCATGACGTGCGAAGCCTAAAGAGATTAAATATGTGTGACCAATAACATCTCTACAGTAAAAAAAAGTTAATAAGTGCAAATAATAAAAGGCAAACTTCATACCCACATTTATAGGAGGGAACTGTACAACAGGACAACAAGCAACTATCACAGCTTTCTACTTAGGAAAAGCTACCATCTTAACACAGAGAAAAATCATTTTATTCCCTCCTAACAGTTATTTACCAATTGAGTAAAGTATAGTTAATTTAATAACTATAATGTATGAGACAGGAAGAAAAGTATACCTGTTTCTCTCTAGAAAAAATTTAAAACTATTCCCTACAGGAGTTACAAACAAGTTCAGCCCCTAAAATATAATTAAGAACCTCTTGAATAATTCTTCACAGAACAAAAATAATCTTTCCAAAGTGATAAGCTGTCTCTTCCCATACAGGGATGCTTTGGGCAATTTTTGTTATTAATTAATATTTATTCATGTTGCTGGTATTCTTTTTTAAATTTTGATTTAACATGAGAGTACACATGATTAGGTTACATTGTTTGCATTTGTAAGGTAAAGTCCAAGTTGTAGTTGTGAGCTTCACCCAGGAAGGGTACAATATACCCCTACATTGTACCTGTTAGGTAGGAACTTATCACACCCCCTGCCCTCATCCCCTCTTCTTGAATTTAATTTAGTTTTTCTCTCATATGTGCATGTTGATTTCAATCTACAAGTTTCAACTTAGTATTAAGTACATGATATGCTTGATTTTCTATTCTTAATGATACCTAGGAGGAGAGTGTTCTCCAAATCCATCCAAGTTGTAACAAAAGATACCAAATCTCCATCTTTTTATGGCTGAATAGGATTCCATGATATACATATATCACAATTTATTAATCTATTCATATGTTGAAGGGCACTTACATCACTGTGATTGTAAATTAGACTGCTATAAACATTCAAGTGCAAATGTCTTTATGGTAAAATAATTTCTTTTCTTCAGAGTAGATACCTAGTAATGGGACTGCAGAATCAAATGGAAGGTCTACTTTTAGTTCTTTAAGGACTATCCACATGTCTTTCCACAAAGGCTGTACTAGTTTGCAATCCCACCAACAGTGCATGACCGTTCTCTTCTCTCTGCACACATGCCAGAATCTCTTGTTCTGGGACCTTGCAATGTGGGTCATTCTCACTGGAGTTAGGTGATAATCTCAAAGTGCATTTTTTCTTAATTTGCATTTCTCTAATAATTAGGGCTGATGAGCATTTTTTCATGAGTTTAATGGCCATTGATCTTTCCTCACAGAAAAGATTCTGTTCATGTCTCTTTCCTAGATTTTATAGGGTTGTTAGCTCTATTTTTGCTTCAGTTCTTTGTAGATGTAAAAAAAAAAAAAAATAAATGGCAGAGTAGAGGCAGCCAGCATACTTACTATCCCAGGGAAAGTGGGGAAAGGTGCTGGCAGCTGCCTCCATTCATGAAACTGCAGAGAGGCAACACAGGACACTCAGAGAGAGAATAAAAGGAAGAAACTTCTAGGAAGCAGGTGATGGGGAGACACATATAACAAGTCTGGGTTCTACATGGAGGCCAGTAGCAATTCTCAAATGAAGATCTCTTTTCTGAGGGTTCCCTAATCAGGAATAAGTAGGTATAAAGATCATATCAGAAAAGTTCTAGGGGCAGCACCTGTGGCTCAAGGAGTAGGGTGCCTGCCCCATTGGTGAGTTTAAACCCAGCCCTGGCCAAAAACTGCAAAAAAAGAAAAGTTCTAGCTGGGCCAGTGGCACATACATGCCTGTAGTCTCAGCTACTCAAGAGTCTGAGGAAGGAGGATCCCTTGATCTCAGGAGTTTGAATCAGCTTAGGCAACATAGCAAGACCCCCATCTCTAATAAAATAAAATAAAATAAAATAATAAATAATAAAATAATTTTTAAAATTAAAGCTTCAAATGTCAAGGAACTCATAAAGGAGGACATTTGAGCTGAATCTTCAAGAAGAGTTGAAGGTTACCAGGCAAAGAAAAGAAGACCTTTCTTAGGAGCTGGGACAGGATACAGAAGCTATGGAGGTAAGAAAGTAAAAAGTTTAAAAGAACAAAGGCAATAGGAAGAAAAGACATGCCATGTCAGGGGTATAAAATAAAATAAGTGAAAGTCATTCCAGGAAGTTTGGATTTTATCCTTCAGGAGATGAGGCACTATTAAAGATCTTTTCAAACAGGGTAAGTGGCATACTAAGATTATATTTTAGAACAGTAGCTGAGATCCCTGAGCTTTCAATCATTTTTTAAATATCTTGTGGGAAATAGGAAATTTTAAATTGTGAGGCTGTGGGAGGATGTTAAGAAAGAAGTGTGCAGAGAGACGTGGGAGGGAGAGGGTCTATCTCAGGAGCTGTGCTGCTCAGATGCTCCCTCCTCAATGCCACAGGCTTGCAGGGTCTGTGCTGAGTATGTGTACCAAATGCTGCTGGCTGCAGCAATGCCCACATGTTTGCAGGAGCCACAGAAGGCCCAGAGCGAGGCACTGTTCACCTTCATCAGGGTCAGGGCTCCGTGTCTGCTGTGACATGCATGATGACAGTTAACAGGTAAGGTTCTAAATGCCTTACATGTGTAAATTCATTCACTCCTCATCACAGTCCCATAGGCAGATATTGTTATCGATCGCATTTTATAGATAAGGAAACTGAGACACACAGTATTTGGAACTTGCTCAGAGTCTTACAACTAGAATGAATGCACAGAGGAACTGATATTCTAAGCAGTGCTCCCATGCCAGGATAACAGTGCTCTTTGGCTGTGCCTTAGCCCACAAGGGCTGCTATAACAAAATACCATAGACACAACAAAATTTATTTCTCACAGATCCAAAGGCTGGGAAGTCCAAGATCAAGGTGCTGGATGATGTACCTCCTGGTGAGGGCTCTCTTCTGGGAGTTCAGGTCTCCTCTTCACTCCATGTCCTCACTTGACAAGGAGCTCTAGTTCCTCTTCCTTTAGGAACAATACTTCCACCATGGTGGTCCCAACCTCATCTAAACTTAATCATCTGCCAAAGGCCCTCCCAATACCATGCATTGAGGGTTAGTGTTTCACCCTATGAATGGGGGGTGGGGAAGTGGGGTGAAGGGTTATACATAACAGTTTGTTTGGTTTTTCTCTCACATGAAAAATCCACAAGCTCGCTTCCTGAGACAGTCTTTGTTTGATATATATCATCTTCTAAAGAGGCATGACTATGGGGCAACATTTGGAAGGGAACTAGAATAGATATATGGAAAGGAAGTAAACCAAGCTCTACTCTTTCTGGGCATGAATTTTTTTTTTCTTTGCACTTTTTGGCCAGGGCTGGTGAATTTTTTTTTTTTTTTTTTTTTTTTTTTGAGACACAGTCTTACTCGGTAACCCTAGTAGAGTGCTGTGGCATCATAGCTCACAGCAACCTCAAACTCTTGGGCTCAAGAGATCCTCTTACCTCAGCCTCCCAAGTAGCTGGGACTATAGGCACCTACCACAACACCTGGCTATTATTAGAGACAGGTCTCATTCACTCATGCTCAGGCTGGTCTTGAACTCCTGAGCTCAAGCAGTACACCCGCCTTGGCCTCCCAGAGTGCTAAGATTATAGGTATGAGCCACTGTGCCCAGCCTCTGGGCATGAATAATGATGCATTCTCACTTTTCCAGTAGAGTAGAACTCTCAGGTTGCTTTCTATACTATTCAGACCTAAAAACAATGAAGACTTTACATCCTTTGCATTAACCTGGATGGATGTGAAACATGTTATTCTTAGTAAAGCATCACAAGAATGGAGAAGAATCCTCTGTACTCAATTCTGATATGAGGACAATTAAGGTCCTAGTACACAGTGGGGGGGGATGGGGAGAGCTGAGAAGGGAAGGAGGGAGGGAGTGAGGTAAAGGGGTGTGGTATACCCTTGGGGAGCAGGAAACAAATATAAAAAGGTCCTTACCTAACAAAAGCAATCAGTGTAATCTGGTTCTGTGTACCCTCAATGAATCCCCAAAAATAAAAAAAATAAAAAAAGAAGAAGAAGAAGAAAGAAAGTTCAGAGACTCTGAGGAGAGAGAAGACATATGGCACCACAGAAACAGCACATTGAGGTGTGGGGAGTGCTGGTGGAACCCGCGCCAAAGAAAGTTCCAGATGAGCAGCCAGGCGATGGCTGAGGTAAACCTCACAGGTCACATAGATGTTGCCCAGGAAAAGGGTGTGGGGGAGGTATTCCAGGTTGTGGGAATGAGGGAGGCACAAAAACAAGTCTAAGTGTTCAAAGACAATTGGCAAGTTAATTAACATCTAATATCTTCAAAAGTCTTAAATACCCAGTGTCCAAATGTGATCCACAAAAGTCCTTTGTCGGTCCTCATAATTGAATTAGGTCCTCATAAAGCCAACTTTGGCCATAAATTAAATAATGACACTGCATCAAATGCAATTCAGGATGAGTCCAGATGTGACCAGTTCCTAAGATGTGTCAAAAAGAGACAGATTCTCTATCCTTAATAAATAATCTAATCTATGACATTCTTCCTATCCTTCAGATTAATACATTCTAAAACGTAAAGGTATAGCAAGAGAAATCAGGGCTGGGAGCGCATTATTTGTTTTGGTGCTAGCTGAAGCCTACACCACATTCTCACAGATGCTTTACTAACATGTAAACTGTTAGGACTAAGTGGCTCCAGCTGGTGATAATTACAACTAGAGAGAAGGGAGGGTGTTGAGGAAAGCTCCAATCCTCACCAGGAAGAAGCTGATTTTCTATTTGATGTCTCTCCAGCACTACCACCTCCCATCTCTCCCTCTTGGTCTGCATCCACCCATGCTTCCCCCTTCTCCTTCTCTGGCAATGAAGGGCTGGTGGTGCAGCAAGATTCATCCAACCTCCTTTTTGTGTCTGCAGTGCCGTTTATGCTATTAATAATTCTTTCCCAAAAATATGAAGCTTTCATTCTCCTTCATCCAACAAATGCAATTGACTTAATAAATGCCAGGATTGGGTAGTTGTGGATGATACTGTATGTAGTGGGTAAAGTAAATGTGTCCTCCTGACACACAGCTTACATTTTAGTAGGTACCACTGGCAAGCAGATGAGCTGTAAAGGCAGAAATATAGGACAGCACAGGGTCTTGTAAACCTGAGGCCGGGGTGGGCTGGGTGAAGTGGGGGTGGGGCAGGAGAGCACTCAGAGAAGAGGAAGGGAGTGTACAGAGGCATAAAAGGGAAGAAAAGCTCAATCCAGACAGGGAACTAAGAAGTAAATCATTTAAATCATAACACCCTGTGAAAAACTCCTTGGTGGTTAAGAAGCCTCTGGGATTTAGTAACTTTGAGATGCGTGCACAACATATAAGTGGAGATGCCCTGTAGAAAAGGCATATCTGGGCCTGAGACCCTGGGAGAAAAGTCGAGCTCAGACATCACATAGCTCTTCATCTCACCAGTGGTTTATCCTCCTCACAATACTCTTAAGAAACACATTTGTTTGAAAGTAATGGGAATACTTGGTGATTTTTTAAAGAATTGCCACTAACGTGGAGAAAGTTTGAAGTTACACACATGAAATTATATTTTTCCTGGTGTTATAGTATCTTAGAAAACCCTCTTTTATTGATGGTCTACTCTACAATCAATTGAAACCTAACGGAGGGCTCATCCTTTGTCTGGGCAGGTGGCTACAAACTTAGTTCTTTATGCCAACAATGCTTTTTATGCCTTTTATTTTCTTTGTTAAAGGTTCTTTGTCATCATTTTCTAACCATAATTGCACACACTGTAAAGGGCAATTTTATTTATTTACCTTTTGACTTGAAAAACAGAAATGACTGTTAGATTAACACTAGAACATTCATATTCCCCACATTTAAATTCTGTATCACAAAATTAACAAAAAATAATTTATATCTACATTTTATTTTCATGTGTCACAGACCAATGTCACACACATTTTCACATGTGTATGTCATGTGAAAATAGACATACACATTTTAAATATTCTGACAAATGAAAACTTTTTTTATTTTTTGAGACAGTCTCACTTTGTTGCCCTGGTACACAACACCCAGCTATTTTTAGAGACAGAGTCTTGCTCTTGCTCAGGCTGGTCTTGCACCCGTTAGCTCAGGCAAGCCACCTGCTCGGACTCCCACAATGCTAGGATTGTGAGCCATCATGACCAGTCATTGAAAACTTATAGAGACCAGCAAAGTACTTATAAAGCCAAAGACCCTACTTATACTAAAGCACCTTTCTCTAATTATTCAAATTCAGGGAGTTGAAATCTTAATATATGGAAGGAAAGAATCATTTTCTATTTAAAATAGAACCAAATTTTCTATTTTAATATTTAAATAGAATACTTTCTATTTTAATATTTAAATAGAATATCTTTGTATTTAGATATTCTATTTAAATAGAAAATTTTCTATTTTTATTTAAAATAGAATAGAATAGATAGAATGGAATGGACAGTCAAATTCTAGCCACATTAGAAAAATCTCCTTTGTCACATTAGAAAAATCTCCATTCACCTCTTAATAGCTTGCACACATTTTCTCTTGTCCTTTCCAAATCTCAGGAGATTTAAGGGCAAATGGTCCCACCAACAATCACATTTTTAACCACATTTCTCTCATCCATAAAACTCTCCTGGCTTTCCAAATGATTCAGTTTCAAAATTTGTATTCCCTTTGCCTTGTGATCTCTAATCTTTCCCAAATTTCCTTTTCTGTTCTTTTTGCCTGTGCCTTTTTGCATGGTTTTCCAAACTTTCACAACAGTATTCTCTACATATGAAGCTACTTCACTCTTCAAAAGAGTGGGCGTAAAGTCACATTAGAATAATAACTCAGCTGGCTTAGTGGCTCACTCCTGTAATCTTAGCACTCCAGGAGCCCAAGGAGGGTGGACTGCTGGTGCTCTGGAGTTTGAGACCAGGCTGAGCAAGAGTGAGAATCCATCTCTGCTAAAAATAGAAAAACTGATGGCAGCACCTGTGGCTCAAAGGAGTAGGGCAGCGGCCCCATATGCCGGAGGTAGTGGGTTCAAATCCAGCCCCTGCCAAAAACTGCAAAAAAAAAAAATAGAAAAACTGAGGCAAGAGGATTGCTTGAACTCAATAGTTTGAGGTTCCTGTGAGCTATGATGAGGCCATGGCACTGTAACTCAGGACGGCAGAGTGAGATTCTGTGTCAAAAACAAAAACAAAACAAAAAAAACCAACAAGAATAATCACTCTATGAAAAAAACTACAGTGTTTTAGATTGGAAATCTTTAATCTTACATATTGATAACTAAAACACTGAAGTCACTTTTAAAAGAAAAAAATTTTTCAAAAGACAAATTGAATTTGGTAAAACACAAGTATTTGGTGATAAGCCATCATTTATTAATTTAATAAATATTCACTAAGTTTCTTACTGTAGAGTTTTCACATCTCACATATGAACAGCATGCTATAGAATTCCTACCTTACTCTTTCCTCTGTGAGACTCCTGCACTCAGACCAGGCTTTCAGCACATCCTGGAAAGCAACTAAGCTGTCCTTAGATGATGGCGCCACCTAGCGGTTCATCAGCAAATCTGTTAAAACCCTAGTCTCTCCATTACTTCCTTAATTCCTCTTCAGAGGAATGACTTATTACCTTCTAAACTCTTCTTCCCTTCAAATGATCTATCTCTGGAAGCAACCTTTTAACCTCTCCCCTCCTTACTCTTTTCCAGTTCTTTCCCGTTGTGTCATATACATTTATCTTTCTCTTCCTAACTTCCCTGTTCACCTTGTGAGAAAAATAAACACACCAGCCTAATCATGGCAAATAAACATAAGAATATATCAGTTACACATTTGTATCAAAGAAAAGGAAAGCCATGAGATGGAAGACATGAAGAAACAGTTATAACAAAAGTTTCAGCAGACATTTTCCCATACTACCTCATCATTCCCTAATTTATTCAATTTACCCAAATGCCAAAAGGTAAAACAACTGCAGTTGTCCCTTGCTATATGCTGGGGGTTGGTGTCAGGAAATCCACATATATACCAAAATCCTCAAATACTCATGTTCCACGGTCAGCTCTGTGGAACCCGAATATAGGAAAAGTAGGCCCTTCCTACACCAGCATCTTCTTGAAAAAAATTGTGTATAAGTGGATTCCTACAGTTCCTGTACTCATGTTCAAGGGTCAGTTGATCTCTCTCTGAGTATCTGGATGGCAAGAAGTGGCTGGAAAATAAATTGAATACTTAACTCCTGTGGTTCTTGCGTTTCACTTTGTTGGGTTATCTAACTGAAAACCTGTGGGAGGAGCCTCTCTTAACCACTTGGCTTGAGGCACTGTCCACCTCTAGCCTCCTGCTTGTTCCAGGAGCTTCAGGCAGTCTGAGGACGCAACCTGGACAGATTAACCTAATTTTCCCTTTCTTGCTGGAAAATAATTCCCTCTATTTTGGAACATCCGAGTTAAGGAAATTTCTTCCCAGCCACTATCTTTTACCCAGGCTGGCTCAGGTATTACCTTTAGCAGCAGGACTTATCCTCTATACAATTCTCACCTACACAGGTCTCTGTTCAACTTCTCTGAAAATCATTATGTACATGAATAGACTTATCAAAAGTAGTTCATTTCAGAAATATTTATAACACTAAGATTGTGGAAAAGGGAGAATGTAACCAAAGTATCTGGAGTTAAATTAAACAATTTCAAATACAGAAAAAATGGAAGAATTCCTCCCTATCTTTCAATCAATGGTAGACCACTTTCAGAATAATATTCTGTTTGAAAAGATACAGGTGGCCTGGGGCCTCTTGGACTCATAAAGACCATAGGTCCTCACTGGACCTACCATATGCAGTTAAACTATTATGTGGCACTCTGGGATGGGCTGCAGTACTTTATGAAGACCAAATCTCACTATCCTTTCATAATATGAAAGCAGGAATTTGAAAGGCCACAAAAATTATAATTTCTACATAGACAAAGGCTGTCCTTGAGAAGATGAAATCACTAGGAGATGTAGGTTCTCTCTTCATCTCCCTAAGCATCTACATATTTATTGAGCACTTCTCCCTAAATTTAAGAAAACCTCTGATGAAAAGTGACTGGTCTCAGGTGGCATTTCAGTTGTAAATCATTTGAGTCCTTTCAAGTCTATCATTGCTGAAATCGTAGTTAAAAGCACTGACCAATAAAGCAGAAGACAGTTACTGGATATACACAGCCCAGCAGGGACTCTACACTAAAAGATTCAGACAGATTCTCTAATCAAAGATTATTGACAATGTTTTTGCCCCTAAAATAACCTCAGATGGCACAAGGAAATTTGTTAACAATAAAAGGGCCTATTACAATAAAATAAAGGTCATCAGTCAAGTATTTCTTACGACTTTTCTTTTATTAGATTCATATTATACAATATTTGCTAGAAAGTAAAGCCATAAGGGAAGCAATCCTTGTCTATTTTGTTCAGTGATATGCTTTCTAAGTGCTAGAAACTTAGCATGTTTTTCATATATCTAGAAAAAAGTGACAGAGGTTAAAAAGTCACAGAAAACCAATGACTTAGTCATCTGAGGACTTATCTAAGACACGGGAACCATTCAAAAAAATCTTATATTAAAAAGGAACTTATAAATACCTATATGACTTAAACAGAAGCAAAAGAGATATTCAAAGGATCAGCTGTTAGCTAGATATTTATTGTTAAAATGTGAACTGCATTTATTCATTGAGAAAAATAAAATAGAAATTAAGCAAGATGAAGCAGATGCACATAAGTTACATGTAAATTTGCTCACAAAATTGTCCTATTGTTCTATAACAATAAGCAATTATAATTATCCATGGGCACATACAGTCCTTAAAATGGATCCCACAAATGAATTCTTAAAGAGACATGTTAACACTCATCAAGTTTCCCTGTCATCTTCCTAAACCAAATGATTTCTAACTTCACAGTTTAATACCTAGAAATATCAAACTTAAGGGTATTTTACCTAGAAGGCTTACTAAAACACAGATTTCTGGGCACCATACCAGAGGGCTGACTTAGTGAGTATCAGTGGGGGATCAAGAATTTGTATTTATAGTAAGTTCCAAAGTAATGCCAATGACATCAGTCCAGGAACAACACTTTGAGAACAACCGTCCTAGAATATTCATTTTTCAACACATTTATTTTCACTCTGGGGCCAGTAAGTCATCTGTAGGCCTATGTATTTGAATGCATGAACATCAAGTTACAAGTAGGCTAAAATCAGCTTATTTATATGCTTAAGTTAAAACTGATCTTCCAGAAGTATCTTTTACTAAAATAAATTGTTCAAAGAAGTTAATTTATATATTTATTAAAGCATATTTAAATTGAGATAAATTCTTTCTGACATATGGTACATCATCTTTTGAGTTTTGAGATCATTCAAATGCTAACTGTGACTTTTTGAGGTAATGTAATATTAATACAGCTAAACACTTTCACCTTAAGGTCTGAGAGGAAACTTTATTATAGAATATTATCTTTTCTAAAAAATTGTAGAACAAACTGACCTTGTCGTCTTTACAGAGAATTTTGTGTAATACGTCAGTTTCCTCAAAGTATAATAATTGGGTAGACTGAAGCAGTAATATGTTAAAGACATCTGGAAGAAAAGTAGTGATTTACAGAGGCTGTGAAAGGATGATAAGCTTAATAAAAAAAACTTTTAAAAGGTAAAAATGTATTTTAAACAGTAAAAACTTAATATTAAAGTCTCTTTGGAGATCAGAAGCACAGAATTTCCCCTGTTTTAACTCACTGTAGTATTGTGGGGTTGTTTGACCTTGGAAACACCTAGATTAGGAAATACCTAGATGAAAGTCACAATTCTACTTTTTGTTCACACAAAAAGAAATCCACAATCTTTTTGCAATGTTGGTGATCTCTTTCCTATGGGCTAATAACTCTCATACTATGATGAATATTCAGTGCTATGGTCTGAGTATTGGTGTCTTTCCAAAATTCATATGTCAGGACCTAATGTCCAATGTGATGGTATTAAGAGGTGGAGCCTTTAGTAGGTCATAAGGCCTCTATTCCAAAGATGCCATCTTTAAAGTGGAGCACTTTCTCCACATACTGCATGTGCTAGTGTCATGATCTGGTACTGCCCAGTCTCCAGAACTGTGAGCAATAAATTTCTGTTCTTTACAAATAACCCAGTGTAAGGTATTTTGTTATAGCAGCCATGAATGACCAACATTCAGTTTTATTTTCAGGATGCATCATTGTATATTTCTGTATGGAATCTTCTGAACTACCAGGTATTCTGAAATTCTTTGTGAATGACTTCAACAATTTCCAAGACAATATTTATCTCTAGAATTGTCTTTTATCTATATATAAAAGAGAAATTTCATTGACTATTTACAAGCTGAGTTCCAATGTATACATTCACCACTCAAAGCTTATTTACTAGAAGAAAGTTAGCAAAACACAAGAAACCAAAAAATAGCCCAATTATTAGAATTATCTTTGTGATTACATTAGCCAGTAAGATATCTGATCGATTGCTTATGGTAGTTGCTTCAAATGCATTTGTTAATTTGGTTAATTTGTACATACTTTAAAAGTTTTAAATTTAATGAATTAGAAAATAGGACATGCTATCTAAAATAATTATTTAAAAATCTTAATTAAAAAATTATTTAAATAATCCTGAAAAAAAGGAGTCAGTTTAAATACACAAACTCTAATGCAGCAGTTCTAAATCTTGACTACATTTTGGAATTATCTATGAAGCTTTCAAATTATTGATGCCTGTTCGTTCCCTCAAAGATTCGTATTTAAATGGTTGATGTGGTTTGTGAGTGATTAAAATGTCCCATCATAACTATTGACCTAATATTTAGTGACCAACTGAAAACTTCCATTTTACTTAAATACCAAAATGAATAACTCCTTGTTTTCTAATAATTTCTATAATTTTATTAAATTGGCTTATAGCTAAAATAACCATATAATTTGTTCTTCAAACTAAGACAATTCTGAAAGCTAAAGAGGTTACTATTCATGATTGTCCTAGGACAAGTGGAATAAACTAAGATGATCCTAGGCAAAATATAGGACCATGTGGTCACTCTACTTAGTAGAAGATTTATTAGATATTTTATAAACTATGTCATTTGTATGTGAAATGTTTTAAGCAGTATACAATTGTAAACACCAGGAGATTTCAAATTTTTTAATGACAGAAGACAGCTTAATTAACAATACTTGAAGGGTTAATGTTTACATTCTTGATCCACTAGATAAATGCCTATTTACATAGGATCTTGTGTAAAGAGAAGATTTTTGGACTAAATTTAGATCTTCCAGGAAAGCAAACTAAAATAGTAAAGATAATATTTTAAATATCATTATTTTTCTGTGCCAACCCCATTTCAGTGGATAATTACATGCAATAATGCTGACTCTTAAAAATGGTAGATTAAAATAATTCATTTTGGTTTTTAATTAAAATCATGAAAGTAGGAACTAATAATATAACGTGTGTCAGAGCTGCATGTGTGCAGCATCAAAGATAAGGAGGGGATTGCAAAAAGGGCTTTTTTCTTGAATTCTTGAAAATTCCTAAAGAAAGAAGAGAGAATGTAAGCTAGTGTCTGCCACACTGGCACATTTTGACATGTGAGACAGTTCTTTTGTTGACTGAGTTTCTTGAAGCCATTTCCTAGGTTTTCTGATCATGCTAAGTCACCAGTAGCAATGTCCATGTACACCTAATTTGAGTCTCTCTTCTATGGAATCTGATGGATAGAGCAAATTTGGGAGTATTTTTAGTAGCAATTTCTAGTATCAGATCTCAATGCCATCCAGGCTTGAAGGAAATGGGAAGTAGAGCAAGATGATAAGAAAATTCCCCATTAGGCAAGGGTACTTAAATGAAGGAATCACAAGTGCTTGAAAGAAAAATCAGGATGCAATGTATTGCTCTATAAACAAGTCCTACCAGATCTCTACATAGAGTTGATTTACTCCTTCCTCCGTGCCCTTCCTGAATTCCCAGATTCCTCAGGTGCAATGAATATAACTGCCTGTTTGATATGAGGGCCATCAGGATGCCCTTCTCTGCACAGATGATGTATGTCCCTCACCCAGTGCAAATATCAGTTTGTAAGGGCTTTACCCACTTACACTAGAACCGATTATATTTACTAGTCAATATAATAATGCTATATTGTGACTGCAATCATGAAGTTCAGTTCCATTCCCAGAAATTGGAACGACAGATTTTAAAAGGTATTTCAAGTGACAGGAAATGGCCTAACCTTAAGAAGCACAGTAAGACATTTTTATTTGCACCCAGAACTATATAGCTATTAGAGAGGCTTTCCTATTACATATTCATTAGAGATTATCCAGAACATTAGTTTCCTGATGAAATATTTTTATGGAATGTTGAATTAACAAAGTTAAATGGATTTTATTGCAGCAGCCTCTTCAAGATCTAAAATGCACCACAAATTCCAACAAAAAGGATATAGGAAGAATGTTTTTATAGGATTATGAGGTTACAAAGTGTTTTTGTTGTTGTTATTGTTGTTGTTCTAAGAAAAGCCAACAGAATTAGCAGTCTTAAAAATATTGTGTAAGACATGCTGTATCATGGTCAATAATTTTTTTAGCAAGCATCTTCCCTTAACTTTCCCAGTGTCATTTAAACCAACTACCTTTTGTTCAAGCTTAGTGGAAATTGAGAAGATTAACTACCAACCTACAAGTCTATAGTCAGCAAAACATTATTTAGGAATGAAAGTGAAATAAAGATTTTGACAAATAAAAATTATCCCCAGCAAACTTTTAAAAATAGAAACACTAAAAGGTATTTTTTAGGTTTAATAAAAAAAAGCTCCAGATGGAAGTGCAGAAAGTCAGACATAAATTATAACAATGAAAAGCATAATATATGGTTATGTTGAAAGAAGGTTAATGAAATTAAAGTATACTAAGATCCTAGCATTGTAAAGAAAGTGGTAAAAGCCTAATTTATGTGAGAATTTAATAAATCAAGGATTTATTATAAAGATAAGAAATATAAAATAATACAAAATAAGTACAAAAATAGTTAGCAAGAACTTAGCATATATCAGTGGTTCTCAACCTTCCTAAGGCCTCAACCCTTTAATACAGTTCCTGTGGGTCACAACCCACAGGTTGAGAACAGCTGGTATATATGATGCAAATAGAAAACACATAGCAAGATAATAGGTTTAAACCTAATTATATCAGTAATTATAATAAATGTAAATAGATGAAATCATTCAGTTAAGTGAAAAAGAATGTCTCCCAAACTAAAAATATATTCTGGTATGGTTTTAATCTGTGTGTTCTCCCAAAATTGATTATGTTGGAACCTAAAACTCAATGTGATAATATCAAGAGGCAGAGACTTTAAGGAATGATTAAGTCATGTGGGCTTTGCCTTCATGAATGAGATTAATGCATTTATAAAATGACTTGGGGGAACTAGGCAACCCCTCTTGTCCTTCTGCCTCCTCTTAATTGAGGACATAGCCCCTTCTACCACATGAGAATGCAGCATGAGGCTCTATCTTGGAAGCAGACAGCAGCCCTCACTGACATGGACTCCACCAGTGCCTTGATCCTGAGTTTCCCAGCCTCCAGAATGCTTTAAAAAATTATGGAGGGGCAATCAGATACCCATATACTAAATAATTAAATTTAACCACTTCCTTATGCTTTATATGAAAAATTCAGTTTGTGGTGGATTACAGATTGAAACATGAAAATTAAATAATAAAGTTGTCAGAAATATACTAGGAGAGGCTGGCACCTATAGGTTAGTGCTTAGGGCGCCGGCCACATGCTCCAGGGCTGGTGGGTTCAAACCCGGCCCGAGTCTGCTAAACAATGAAAGAAAAGAAAAGAAAAGAGAAGAGAAGAGAAGAAAAGAAAAGAAAAGAAAAGAAAAGAAAAGAAAAGAAAAGAAAAGAAAAGAAAAGAAAAGAAAAGAAAAGAAAAGAAAAGAGAGAGAAAGAGAGAGAGAAAAAAGAAAAAGAAAGAAAGAAAGAAAGAAAGAAAGAAAGAAAGAAAGAAAGAAAGAAAGAAAGCAAGCAAGCAAGCAAGCAAAGGAAGGAAAGAAGGAAGGAAATAGGAGATTGTCTTCATGACCTCTGGGTAGAGAAAAAATTTCCTAAACACGTTACTAAAAACATTGACAACAAAGGGAAAATTTATAAATTGGACTACATTAAAATTAGAAATTTGTACCCATCAAAATATACACAGAAAAGAGTAAAAAGTCAAGTTATAGGGACAATGTCAGCAAAACTGGCAAAAGGCAACTGAAAAATAGGAAGAAATTTAACAAGTTTCTTTACCAAGATGAAAGACTAAGCAACCAATAAACATTTTTAAATATGTGGTCTTATTTACTTAATATTTATTGTAAATGTTAAAATGACCAGGGTTAACACCAATTTAAGTATTTACTTATTAAGTATTAGCCTGAATATTGGTATATTAAGTGAAAGTACCCAGAGAACTGATGCTTATGGAATCAGATTATAAAGGTTAATTCAAAATAAATGGCTGAGAAACTTTTAAAAAATAGATTTAACCTTGTCAGTAGTCAGGGAAATGTACATTCAAACCACATATTCCTGCATAATTAAAATTTAAGACTATCAGTCCCAAATATTTGCAAGAATTGAAAGCAATAAAAATTCTCATATACCACTTATGAGTATGTAAACTAGCATAATCACTTTGAAAAACTGGCATTTTTCTAAATTTGAACATACATGTATTGTATGATCGAGCAACCAATCCACAGCTATGTAGATGGGAATCTGACAATTAAGTTCCTGAACTTGCCACTGTGCCCTTAGGTTGGCAGCACTGTACAAACAACTCTGTAAGGTTTCATAGCCTTAGTATATCAGTGTCTTACAGTTGTGTTTGTGTCAACACCTAATGGCA
Source organism: Loris lydekkerianus (assembly GCA_963574355.1). Lineage (NCBI taxonomy): Eukaryota > Metazoa > Chordata > Mammalia > Primates > Lorisidae > Loris > Loris lydekkerianus. Next base: position 18,450 of record CAUYPK010083158.1, read on the forward strand.
TCTTATTGAGTAGTGTTCATTATTATTATGACATGTTTTTGTGTGCTGTTGCAAGAATGTCAGAACTTGAATTAGAGCAATGAAAAATCATTAAATTTCTTATTAAATGTGGCAAGAGTGGAAATAAAATCAAGGATATGTTAGTCCAAGTTTATGCAGATAATGTCATGAAGAAAATAGCAGTGTACAAACGTATTAAACGTTTTTCTGAGAGGAGAGACAGCATCACTGATAAAGAGATCAAGGAGTCCAAGAATGAACAAAACTGAAAAAAACATTGCAAAAATTTGTCTTATTGTGAGTCAAAATTGTAGTTGGCTGACTGTGAGAAACCGGAAACTAAATTATCATCAATAGAGAAACAGTTAGGAAAATCTTAACTGAAAATCTTGGCCAGCAACTCTTGGGGTTTTGCTTCATAACAATGCACCAGCTCCCACAGCACCATCTGTGAGAGGGTTTTACCCAGAAGCAAATAAACATATTGGAAAACCCTCCCTACTCCCCTGATCTAGCCCCCAATGACCATTTTCTTTACTCAAAGATAAAGGAAATAATGAAAGGAAGATGTTTTGATAGTATTCAGGACATCAAGGGGAATATGACAAAAGCTCTGAGAGCTAGTCCAGAAAAAAAAGTTCCAAAATTACTTTGAAGAGTGGACGAGATGCTGGTGTCAGTGCATAGCTTCCCAAGAGGTGTGTGTTGAAGATAACCATAGTGATATTCAGCAATGAAGTATGAGGCACTTTTTTTTCTAGGATGAATTCACAAACTTAATTATCAGAACTCAATATAAAGATATGCACGTGTGCCTCAAATATGTTCACAAAAATGTTTATAGCAGTTCCATACTTAATAGCCCCAAACTAAAACCAGCCCTAATGCCTATGAACAGTAGAATCAATGCATAAATTTTTGTGATATACAGGAGAACCCCAGACACCTGTTAATGAAATAACTACAAGCACATGTAAATACATGATTAACTACAATAATGTTAAGTAAAAGAAGTTAGATACTATATGACTTGGATTACACAGAGTTCAAAACACATACAAAACTATTCTGTAAGGTTTGATCCTTCTAAAAGAGTGAAGTCCTGTATAAAAGAGCAAGGGGTATCAAGGTGGGAGGGAGAGGACAGTGATTACTGTAGGTAAGTGTAGTCAATTCACAATCATTTACTGAGCTCTAAATCTTTGATTTGTGCTCTTTTCTGTATGTGTGTTATACTTCATTAAAATGTTTTTAATATACTTAAATTATTTTTTTTATTTTCATCAAACTGTTTAATATAGCCTTCATGGCATATTCTTAGTTATTATGTGTAGACATTTGTATTCTGCATCTAAAATGATGAAATTAAACAACCCATTTGCCAGAAAAGAGAGGGTCTTTTTTTTTTTTTTGATAGAGTCTCACTATGTTGCCCTTGGTAGAGTGCTGTAGTGTCATAGCTCACAGCAACCTCAAACTCTAGGGCTCAAGTGATTCTCTTGCCTCAGCCTGCCAATTAGCATTTTTTTTTTTTTTTTTTTTTTTTTACGACAAATACTTTGTGGCAATGCTTCTATTTTCTTTCTCATATATAAATAAAATCACCAAATTTCAGAACTAAAATTTTTATGAAAAAAATTAAAATCTTCTGTACAAAAGCTTTAAATGCTGCTCAAAAGTTATTGGGAATATGAATTCAGAATTACATAAACTCTTACTTTCATAGATAAAAAGTTTTATGAATAAAGATCTTGATTTGGCTTTATGTCTAAAATCTGATAGTACTTATTAAGAGAAGAAATTTACTCAAAGGCCAAACATTTTATATATTTACATCTATATATATAGATTTTTTTTTGTAGAGACAGAGTCTCATTTTATCGTCCTGGGTAAGGGCAATAGAGTAGAGGTAGACTGCTGTGGTGTCACAGCTCACAGCAACTCCAACTCCTGGGCTTAGGCAATTCTCCTGCCTCAGCCTCCTGAGTAGCTGGGACTACAGGCGCTTGACACAATGCCCGGCTGTTTTTTTGTTGCAGTTCAGCCGGGGTGGGGTTTGAATCCACCACCCCCCGTATATGGGGCCGGTGCCGGAGCCATAGGCGCCAACCCCCAAACATTATGTTTTTAAAAGATTTGTGATCGCTGGAGGTAAAAATATGACTTTTGAGGATGAGAAAAAAAAATGTGCATTTCTATTTAAAGAAAAAAAAAAAAGACTTCTGTTTAGTATAGTTTTTATGACTTAACATTTTCTGGGTCTATTTACATATGTTTATATAAACCACTTGAACACACACCTTTATAAACACAGCATTATAAGTTATATCTAACTTCTCTGCTCAGAGAGAAAAAAATTTATGAAGAAATTATAAACAATATTAATTTCTCTTATTCTCTCCTTACTAAAAGTGAAGATGTATTAAAATTTTTTTAAATGAATAATTTGATAAGTCTTACATACCTTGTGACCAAGTAGTATAAATAATATTAACGTGCATTATCAGTTTCTAAGTGAATGAATCCCCATTATTTCATGAGACACACAAGTTGTAAGTAGCTATAATTACACATAATCACTGTAGAAATATTTTAAAAAATAGGCATCACTTAAAACCTTAAAAGCTGGAGAGCGCCACCATTAGCCTGTGTTTGATAGTCACCCCAGCTCTGTGTGTGGACCAAGGCAGAGAGTCAGCCCAGAGAACTGATGCTCAGAAAAGTTCAATAACTGTCCTAGGTCATGACTCAACCACTGCTGTAACTAATCAGCGGAGAAGCTGTACCTGGCCCAGAGTTCCACTTTCCCCAGGTCACACTGCCATTCTGTCGTCACGATAGTCCTTGTGTATAGGTAAGAGAACCATTATATCTTCAGCTAAATGATCTCATGGCTAAGAACCTGCTGATGTGTTAATGAGCTCCCAGCAAGCCGTGTATGTAAGTGCATGACTCTGCTGAAAGATAATTCTCCATTCATCATCTTTCCCTCCAGGCAGGTTAGCCCATGCTTTACCACTCCCTGTTCAAGTCACATGACATTCACCTCAATTCAAAATGACTACAAAAAAGTCAGTTACCTTCTCCATGGTTCCACCTGGCTGAAAACTAGGGATGGTCACTTTGATGGAAGTGGCCTGGACTTTCAAGTCTAGACTGCATGGTTCACTGGCTCTGCTGCTCAGGTTCACTGTCCCAGAGCTGCTGGGCCTGGCTTCGGATCTCTTGCAGTGGGGGCTGACCCTAGCCACTGGTCGGTGTCTGGACCCCAGGCCCTCACTCTTCTGCTGGGGGGAACCGGGGCTGTCTGTGCTCATCAGACTCGGACTCTGGGTGTCCTCATGGACTTTGTATTCCAGTTTGGGTGAACTACTTGATCCTGACAGCTCCTTCTTCCAAGGGCCACCAGCACCTCCCTTGGGAGTCTCTGCAGAGTCTAGCAGGTTGGCTGCATGGGAAGAAGTGCCCAGCATATCCTCTGGGGCCCTCTCCTCTAGGTCCACTGAGCTGCCCAGGAGAGGCGCTGAGCAGGCTTTGCTGACCAGTGTTTTCCGGGGTTGTTCCACTTGGTTGCTGACATCCATGACCTTGGAAGAGGTTAAGATATGCCTAGAATTGTCCTCTGTGAGAGATCTTCTGGGGAGTGGAAGGGCCCCTGGGAGTGAAATGCAGTCTCCATCAAATTCTTCCTCATCACTGGCATCATTGGCGTCATAGCAGCCCACCCTTCTCTGGCGGAGGAGAGGGTTTCGGAGGACCTGCGGGCTTCCAGGGAGACTGGCTTGTCTGGCCACTGTCACCTGCTTGTGTAAGAGCCCAGAGGCCCGCTGGCTTCCTAGAGTCACAAGACTGTTGGCCCTGGCTTTTCCTGGCTCCTTGTGAGCTGGCAGGGTGGGGGTGGGGGGGGGGGAGAAAAGTCAAATGGAATTGAGTTTGCCTGGTCTCATAACCTGGTCCTGTCTTTACATCATTACACACAAATTCTGTGTTCACTCTTGGCAGACACACAACCTCCCTCCACTGGACCCCAGTCTTAGAAAATACAGGTATGGCTTCTTGGGAACGATATAGAAGGGGCAGCCAGCCACTCTCTCTTTTCTATAATGGCCTACAGTTTTTTTTATCTTAGGCCCCAACTTCTGGATTTTTTTTTTTTTTTTTTTGAGATAGTCTCACTATGTTGCCCTTGGTAGAGTGCTGTGATGTCACAGCTCTCAGCTACCTCAAACTCTTAGGCTTAGGTGATTCTCTTGCCTCAGCCTCCCAAGTAGCTGGGACTATAGGCTTCTGCCACAATGCCCAGCTATTTTTTGTTGCAGTTGTTGTTTAGCAGGCCTGGGCTGGGTTTGAACCCGCCACTCTGGTGCATGTGGCCGGCACCATAACCACTGTGCTACAGGTGCCAAGCCAACTTCTGGATTGTTTAACCAAAATGTGTACTTTATGGAGACAGAAACATGTCATTAGATGTCATAAAAGTTAGGACTACATTATGCAAATGACACTGAAAGGAGGCCTAGTTTGGCCACCATCAACTGGGGACAGAGCGTGTGCCTGGCCAGTCATAACAGGAGCAGCATTTTCTAAGAATAAATTCTGTATTTGGTCAGGGTACAAAGATGGCATCTATTCAACTAGAGGCATGGTGTCCAGTTCCTTTTTTATATTTACAGTACCAGGGACGTTAAACTACCATGGCCTTCAGTGTATTGGTGGGAACTATCAATTGCTTACTGGAATGCTGAGCCCAGGGCCCCTGAGGGCTCCCCTGCTTACTGGAGGGACCGGGAGGTAGGCTGCCATCCTCTGATGTGCTGCAGCCACTTCCTGGGTGGTCCTCATCCTCAGAGCCGGCCACCATGAAGTCTGACAAGGGGACTGGGACATCGTGGGCAAAGTACTGGGAGAGTTCAGATTCAGAAATGAGGGAGTCCTGTTGAAGAAGAAAATGTCACGTGACTGAGATGTACCAGGAGCAGATTCACATGGCAACTGCTTTCTGTCTTTCCAGAATGCTTTATTCTTATCCATGGCTGTCTGACACAGCTGTGGGAGTGACGCTTTACTTAAGGATGGCTAAAGTAATTACTAATGAATGAAAAGTGACTTTGGCTTCTAGTGCTTTTAGAGGTTTTTTTTTGTGCCAAAGTTTTGGCAATGATCAGAAAGGCTATAGCAGCAGTAAACCAACCATCCCAGGAAAAACCCCAGGGATGGAATAGGAAAGCACAATGTAATTCTAAGTTACCTGCCCAGCCAGGGGATGGGCCAAAACCAGGGGAGTTTCAATCCTGCACCCCAATCCACTGGGATTTAGGAATAGCCTAGCTGAGGAAGGTGCCACAGTCACCTCAAAGTCCCAAGAACTGATTGGAACCATGTTATTAAGGAGTAGTTTGAAAAGTTATTTTACAAACTATAGTTCAGTCCTTTTATTTTGTCACTCTATTCTTTTCCTTAATATTTAATAAAAGAAATACACATTTGTGTATTTGTTCTCAAGTGGGCATCGTTACTATTTCCTGCATGAAGTGGCAAAAATGGTCCCCTCGTAGAAAGTAGGATTGGGTCTTCAGGCTGACTCCTGGGTTCTAGGAATTGGTTTGTGGTCCAGCCGAGTGAAGGAGGTAGCAGTGTATCTTGACTCACCTTTTTTGTAAGAGAGGGACTCTTCAAAGGGGTACCTGTTGAGAGAAAAATTCACCATATTGTCAAAACAATGAAGCTCAAATCACAAGGCTGATATCCTTAACTAGAAAAGGATAGGCCAAACATATTAAACAAAACTCTCTTTGCTTGACTGGTGCTGAGGGGTGGTGTGCACAGGTGTGGACATGTGTTCCGTCTACCTGGGTACCTCATCCTCATCCCCCTGCCACAATTCTGCAGATGTTTTGAGCCTTAACTTAGATGCTGCTACCCACATGATACTTTCTCAATTGGAAGTAATTTTTCTGATTTTTCATAAGTATTTAATCCTATCCACATATCAATTTCCATACACATGTATAATTTTATTATGGGTGGATGTGTCTCATCTCCCTTCTTCAACTGTTTAACCATCTACAGAGCAGAGCAAGTGACCAATCTGCCCTCACATTGCTGGACCCTGGAGCTGGTCTATTGGTGATATTTGCTGAACAGACTGAAGGATGAATGAACAAATGAATATCACCTAAGGAACTCATGAAAAAATTCAGGAGAGGGTCGAATATCTGGTCTAGGTTTTAACTGAAGGATGAAGAGGTTCAGAATTTAGACTTTATACTCTATGCCGTGAGCAAAAGAGACCTTGGGCATAGGATCACAGCTTACTGAAATCTTTTATAAATGACAGACTGGCAATGTGGGATTATGAAAGCACAGCTTTCAGGCAGGTCAGGATAATGAACTGGTTGAATAAAGAGCCTATTATGGCCATGCCCACTTTAAATATATTCATTATGAATGCAGATAATCAAGGTATTTTATGGTTGCCAAAAAACCCTGTGCCTGCCTTTTCCTCTGACAGCCAGTAACTCGCATCTCAGTTCCTTTTCCTTCTGGACATCATTCTGAACATCAGTAAATCTTGAGCTCAGAAATGTTTTGAAGGCTCCCTTTAGGCTTCCACGCGTCAGGAAACATTGCTTTTAAAACTTAATACCATGTTTAATTTTAAATTCATATGAAATTCTGACTATCTCAATCCTCCTCTGCCCAAACTTTACCACTTAAGGAAGGGAACTCAGGATTCTTGCTGTCTGTATTACCCTCTCTGAATAGAAACTTTTAAATTCATATAAAGAAATCTCAGCTTTTGGATGGCTAATGTAGCCTCCATCTACCAAACTGCTGAGCCGATATTTTGGTTATCATTTTCCTTTCATAGCTCCTATAGAATTTCAGATGAAGAAACACATGAACTGCTAAGTCACTTTTGCAAATTATTTGAAAGTTGTATGAGAAGCATCACGAATGATTATAGCTTTAATGACACTAAATAACTGCACAAAGCAGGAGGAGTAGCCAAGAGAAAGCACAGACCCTCGTTGACAGATACTTTCGGCAACCTGCGTCATTACAGAGGGCCCCGGGAGTGAGTGTCATGAGAAACTCTACTGAACGCTGAATGAAAACGTGCAATTACAGTACCTAAGGCAGGAGAGGAACTGGCCTCTTTGCTCTCCTGGTAAGTGCTGCGTGCTATCACTTCATCCATTTCCTGCTCGGAAACCTGATTTTCAGCAGAAAGCACAAATTAGATGGTTTCAGAATTTCCCCCAATGAAAGTAGCATGAACCAGAGTGAGAGCTGAGTGCAGATAAAGAGGCAAACCATGGGGTCAAAGATTGTGCCCATCCTCTGAAGCAATAGCTCAGGGGGGGTGTTTGTGGATTGCTTCAAACGATGTATGTATAACAAAACCTTTAATAGGTTCTCAAGTTCAATATGCAAAGCATTCGGCTACTGTGATTATCAATGTCGGTAATATCTGCCTCTCTCTGGAACACTCACTTCTAATTCGTTTTTTTCTTTCTTTCTTTCTTTTCTTTCTTTTTTTTTTTTTTTTTTGAGACAGAGTCTCACTATGTTGCCCTTGGTAGAGTACTGTGGCATCACAGCTCACAGCAACCTTAAATTCTTGGGTTTAAGTGATTCTCTTGCCTCAGCCTCCCAAGTAGCTGGGACTACAGGCGCCTGCCACAGTGCCTGGCTATTTTTTTTGGTTGTAGTTGTCATTGTTTGCTAGGCCTGGGCTGGATTTGAACTCACCAGCTCTGGTACATGTGGCTGGTGCCCTAGCTGCTGAGCTACAGGTGCCAAGCCTTCTAATTCTTTTTTAAAAACAATTTCAAGTCTACACAAAACATGCACGAATAGTATACTTATTACCTAGATTCACTGATTTTTAACATTTTGCTACATTTACACACATATCCTCTATACACACACACACAACAGTGTTTCAGGTTCTGACTAAATAATTGGTTAAGTTACAGACATCATGATTCTTCACCTATAAATACTTTAGCATGTAATCTAAAAGCAAAGACATGGACAGCTCCTGTGGCTCAGTGAGTAGGGCACCAGCCCCATATACCAAGGGTGGCGGGTTCAAATCTGGCCCTGGCCAAATTGCAATAAAAAAATAGCTGGGCATTGTGGCAGGCACCTGGGGAGGCTGAGGCAAGAAAATCGCCTAAGCCCAAGAGCTGGAGGTCAATGTGAGCTGTAATGCCACAGCACTCTACCGAGGGTGACAAAGTGAGACTCTGTCCATAAAAAAAATAAAAACAAAGACATTCTTTCTTTTTTGAGACAGAGTCTCAGTCTGTCATCCTTGGTAGAATGCCGTGGCCCAGCCCACTGAGTAGCTGGCGCTACAGGCACCCCACCAGAACACCTGGCTATGTTTTTTTTCTCACTCTTGCTCAGCCTGTTCTTGAACTCCTACGCTCAAGCAATCCATCCATCTTGGCCTCCTAGAGTGCTAGGATTACAGGCAGGAGCCACTGAGCCCAGCCTCAAAGACATTCTCTTACATGACCATGATTCTATTATGAAATTCAGGATATTTAATGGTAAATGACCATCTAATACAAATTCCATATTTTGACTTGGTCAACTGTTCCAACACTGTTCCTTTAGAAGTGCTATTCAGTGTGTGTCTGCAGGCTGGAACTAGTTCGTATGAAGTCTGACACCAGCCTGTGAAGAGATAAGGACTTTCTTCCAGAATGCAAATTAGTACTCAGCTTCCTTCATCAACAATATGTCAGGTGAACTAAATGGTGTGCATAGTGATGTAACCGATTTACATTCTGGTGCAAGTTCATCTTGTGAACCTGTAGCAGACTGTCACAGATCAACTTCTTTGCATAGTAATGCTTTATGAAAAAATTGTTTTTGGCAATCCAAAATACAATCCAGGATCTACTTGTCATGTGTCTTTAGTCTCCTTTAATCTGCAACAGTTCCTTAGCCTTTGTCTTTCATGATACTGATATTTTAGAAGAAACCAGGCCAATCCCAACCCTCAATTAGGATCTGTCTGATAGTTTCCTCATGCTTAGATTCAGATTATGCATTTCTTTTTGGCAGAAAACTACACAAATGGCTTCCTTCTCAGTGCATCTAGGGGTCCTCAGAGTCAACGTGTCTCATCATTTGTGAAAACTTTGATCTCTTGATTAGGATGGAATTTGTCAGATTTCTCCACTGGGATTTTTGTTTTTCAGCCATTAATGAGTAAACTGTGAATAAATAGTTTGAGAATATATAAAAATCCTGCTTCCCAATGTATTTTTACCCTGTGGTTTTATCTTCATTCATTATTTTTGCCTGAATCAATTATTACTCTGAAGTTTCTAAGCAGTGATTTTGTAACCCTTCTGCTCCTTCCATATTTATTAGTATCATGGCAGATTCATGCCTTTTTCCCCTCAGTTGTCCATTACTGTTATTATTCATGGGAAGTTTTTTTTTTTTTTTTTTTTGTAGTTTTTGGCCAGGGCTGGGTTTGAACCCACCACCTCCAGCATATGGGACCGGCACCCTACTCCTTGAGCCAGAGGCGCCACCCAGAAGTATTTTTTAAGCCTGACATATGCTAAAATACATGATATTTTTAAAAGTAGTAAGAAAATTTATAGCTTCTTTTTCAAAGGTAAGAATATTTTAAACTTTGAATGGTAATTTTGTGTCCTAAAATAATATTTATCATAACTAATATTTGGATAACCAAAGCAATCTGTCTTAAGTAAATATTTCTACACAGGATTCAGTATAATATTTTAACATAACAGATAAATCACAATCACACAATGGCCTTTATGTAATACTTTATAGTGGGCTCCACAGGAATAAAGTATGCATACAGGCATATACACTTGTACACACATGCCCCTCTGCAAAGTAAAGAAAAATTTTGTTTAAATAAGCCAGAGAAAATACCAGCTTAAACAGTGGTTGCTATTTTTCTTGATACTAGACTTTTGATATTTATAACTGTTTTTTGAGTAGGAGAAAAATGGATGTCTATTACTTTCTTCTACCTAACATAAGCTAAAAGTTGTTATCCTAGCAGGTCCAAATCTCTGCCCAACTAGACCTGGAGGGTTGAAATATCCCAAATGGGCAGCCACTGCTCCAGACGTTATGGGAAGCAGAGAAAAGAAAATCCTTGTGGTATTTCTCTTGGAACAACACGAAAACTAAGGAAGCACATACATTGAGTATCAAAATGTACTACTGGCACGAAATGCTGGGGTAAGTGGTACGAAAATACATTAAACATAAAATGGAATCTTGACCAAAAGAAAAATAGAGTATGATGTTACAACGAAGAACACCATGTTTACCTAAGAAGAAACATGAAATCCAGTCAAACAAATACTGAAATCTGGTTTTGCTGGACACAGCCACAACACTATCACAGAAGACCATTTTACCACAGCTAGAAACACGAACCAACCTGCGTATTCAATGGGAACACAGACCACCAGTCCACCAGGATTATTGTGCTTTGCGCTGAAATGTCATTTTGATGTTTGATTGTATTGGCAAAATATACATGTGTTTTTGGGCTGAGATGAACTGAACCACCGAAAAAATCATGACCCATGTTGGAAAGGATTTTGAAGTCAGACATGCCTTGAATCCAATGACTGCAAACCACTGAAAACTTAATTTTCTCTGATGTTGCTGAGGGATGTATCAGGTCAGCCGCAGCCTACTGCCTGCTTCTTGAGGCGAAAGGGGGATGTGGGTGGTAGATCCAAGTGGACATTCTGGAGGGAGCTGAGAACCGCTCTTGTTTTAACCACGAGGAAAATTGCTATTAAAAGTGATGCAAAGGGAGCCATGGGGACAGCAGTGGATCAAAGTAAAGCAGATCCTAAAAGAAGCACCAGGTCCACAGAACAGAAAGGAACAACATGGGAGTGACAAGTAGAAAAAAAGGGAAAAAAGCAGAAGGGGGATTTTGTCTTATGTCAATGATAGTTATTAAAACGTTTTTATATAAGGCATTTCTGAGAATGCATACAGATAAAACAATCTGAAAAAAAAGTTGAGAAGTAGGTTTTGAATCAGTCTCATAGTGATCTTTGACCAAATACAAAGTATCATTAATGTCACATACTCAGCCAAGATGGGAGCCACAGCCTGATAGCACTTACTTGTACTGGAGAGAACCAGTACAGCAAACGAACATCACGAATAGTCCCAAAGTGATGCCATGGAGAAATATCAGATGTGACATACGGGGCATCTACAAGATCTCTTGGCATAGACTTGTTACTCTTAAAATGGTGTGCAGATACTTATGTTAATTAGTTTGATTTAAGCATTCCACTTGTATTTCAATCATCACTTTGTACCCCATAAATGTATACAGTTATGATTTAATAAAAATTAAGTTAAAAAAATAAAATGGTGTACAGTTCCATCACGCATGGCAGGATATAATTAAATAATACTAGTAATAATGCAAGAGGCATGACTGGATGACAGGCATGGGCAAGGATTAATTTTTTAATGAGCATTTGAATTGCTAAAAGAAGTTTATATTTTGTTAAATACAAGCTGACCATGATGTTAGAGATAAGCTAGTTTAAACAAGATTTTTACATCGAATACTTAAAATAACGAAAAATAGTGCTCAAAGGGGGTTGAGTTGAACTTTAAGTGTTCTATGGTTAGCTTCAAAAAATTTAAAGCAACTGTACAAGTATAGAAGAGGTACAATCAAATGACAGGCCAACAATTGGGGATTACAATTATCTCCAAGTTCAGGGTGGGTCAACAGTGTGATATTGATGCTAAGAAAAAAATGAATGTACTCTTAGGCCTAAATTACAAAAGTATTCTGCTCAGGTCCAGAATGGTTTAGAAAGAGGAGGAGCCCACTTTGTAAACCAGGTCTCATCTTTTTTATTTGTCTAACAGTAATGTCTTCACACTTTAACAAAATGATTTTTGGAGTCATGAATGAGAGAGAACTCAATGCAAGCTATTGGCTGCATCTATAAATGCACACACATACCTAAATTTGCATAATTCATAAAGTCCTGTAAAGGTCCATGGACTTTGGGTTAAGAACCCCTTCAGGTTAGGTTGAGCAGAGATATATTCTAATTTATCTGTGTGGACCAGGCATGTTGACATTGCCTGGTATCCAGTGGAAGCTAATAAATGTTTAGGTCATAAATTTGATACAGGATAAGAGTTGATGATTTGGCTCACATTGATTGGAGGCGGACAGGGAAGGACAGGCTCTCTGTTCCATTGTTTTGCTGCTTGGCAGCTTACCTGCTTCACAACCTTCACACCCATCCCAATTACCCCTGGGGACTCCTCGGGGTCAGTACCAGGTTTACGTGGGCCTTTGGTACCTATGGCTAAACTGCTAACATTAGACTTGAAAAAGCTTTCCTCTTCCCTGTCATGCAGAACAAGGAAAACCAGTTTTGGAAAATGTGAATGTAAGCTGAAAGTCGTAGCTGGGAGAATTTGAATATGTAAATTTATGCTGTTTAGTTAGATTTGGGAGAACCTGTCTAAGTAGTTAATGGAAAAGATCCTAGCATGAATTTAAACATTTGGTCTTGAGGACTTAGTCCACCACACAGAAATATAGGATCCATCACAATTTTGAAAACACTCAACCAATAAGTTCTCCATCATAGTGTTTGGAAGCAAAAACCCTAAAGTAACATTTGCAAATAAGAAATTGGTTTGAAAAGCCAGATTTTACCTTGTTTTCATTTATTTAAATTGTGTGGGATAGTCATTTGATAAGATAAATGGGTATTTTTTAGACCCAACAAACTGTCAAATGAACATTAAGAAGGCCAGGTATGGTGGCCCATGACGGTAATGCTAGCATTCTGGGAGGCTAAGGTGGAAGGGTCTCAAAGGGTCTCCAACACTTGAGGTCAGAGGTTTGAGACCACCTGGAGCAAGAGTGAGACCCCATCTTGATTGAAAATAGAAAAAGAAAATTAGCTGGGTGTTGTGGTGGGTGCCTGTGGCCTCAGCTACCTGGGAGGCTGAGGCCATGGCACTCTAGCCCAGGTGACAGAGAACCTGTCTCAGAGAAAAAGAAAAAAAAAAAAAAAGAAGGAAAAGTTCCTCTTTGAATCTGAAGACACTGTTTTTTCCACCCTATGTATTTATTTTTATACCAGTACCATGCTGTTTTGGTTACTATATCCTTGTAATATAATTTGAAGTCTGATAATGTGATGTCTTCATCTTTGTTCCTTTTGCTTAGAATTACTTTGGGTATGTAGGGTCTTTTTTTGTTCCATATGAATTGTAGGATTGTTTTTTCTAATTCTGTGAAAACTGTTGATTAGTAGGGATTACACTGAATCTCTACACAGATTTGTGTAGTGTAGTCATTTTAACTATATTAATTTTTCCGATCCGTGAGCATGGGATGTCTTTCATTTTTTGTGTCACCTATAATTTAAGTTTGGGAGTAAGCAGTTACATAGCCACAGGTAACTGTGTGACAGGTAAAATAAGATTAAATTGTTCTGGTTAACTTTTATGATAATTTTTATTATATTATTAAAATATATAATAAAAAAATCTGAAAAACTTAAAAAAAAAGAAAGAAAGAAAGAGGAGAAAGACTCCCTGCGTCACCGTTTACTTGCTGGGAGCCACAGCAAAACTGTCTCAGATGTCCAGCCCACATGGGGAAGAAAGGTGGGCTCTGGTGCCACAGAAGGCAAGTCCCTGGCCTTCAACCAAAGGCAACAGCAAGTTTGAAGAAAGTTCATCCCTACCCTCCCATTTGAGAAGATGTCATTCAAACTCCAGAGCACTGGAGTTACTAGTACAATCCTGGGAGAAATGGTGCAATTTCCCTGCCAGGCAGCCCTGGCAGCTTAGTGTTTGTGCAACTCCATCATTGCCTTACTGAGAATTTTCAGGAGGAGTCTAAATATTAATGGTGATGAAATAAATTATATGCCTGGCTTAAATCACTCTCTTCCAAAGAACTCAGAGCACATTCACATACACCGCCTTGCTTATCCTTTCAACCTGGATGGTTGGGACCATAAAGGATGGTCTTCTTATTCCCACAGGCTCTGTGAAAACAACCCCCCAATCGGTGCTCCAGGAGGAATGCTGCACGGCGTTTGTTATTAATACAGTCACCATTTCAGAGCTGTCAAGAAAGTCTTCACCACCCTTCCAGAAACCTGGAACACAACATCCCATCAAGAAAGAAATCAACCAATCCTCCAAACTTTTACACATGTACAACACAAAAATGCTCATCAACGGCTCTGAATATGTCATCAGGATGTAACGTACAGGGAAGAGACTTAAGACTCTCCTTAAGGCTCAGCGCCTGTGGCTCAAGCGGCTAATGCACCAGCCACATACATCTGAGCTGGCGGGTTCGAATACAGCCCGGGCCCGACAAACAACAATGATGGCTGCAACCAAAAAATTGGCTGGGCGTTGTGGCGGGTGCCTGTAGTCCCCACTACTTGGGAGGCGGAGGCAGGAGAACCACTTGAGCCCAGGATTTGGAGGTTGTTGCGAGCTGTGATGCCACAGCACTCTACCCAAGGCCACAACTTGAGGCTGTGTCTCAAAAAAAAAAAAGACTCTCTCCTTATATTAAAAATAAAAAATTCAGCTTCTGAAAAATAACACTTTGGAAATGTGAGAAGTGACATTCATGGCTTATAGACAAGTCTTGGGATAGGACTTTCTGAAAATACTGTCTTATCATGGGTTGCATGGTTTTCATGGTTTTTCAAACTTTCACTGAAAAGCAAACCGCAGAACCGCAAAGATGACTGACTGATCTCATACAGCAGATCTGAATTCCAAAGTGTCAAACACGGCAGATTTCGTAGGGTGAGAAAACACAGCATTAAAAAATAATAATAAGCAGATGGTCAATGAGGTATAAGGACCAAAGCCATCAATTTATGTGGGTTTATCTTGTTTATTTACTGACTACTGGCACAAAGCAGTGCACTTACCCTAGCAACGTTCTACCATATGCTTCGGAGCTTGCAACACTCCAGCTTCTAATTATAAAAACCGTCACTTCACAATCTGCAGGAAGCCCCTTTTATTATCAAAGTTAAATATGCTACTTCAAGTCTCTGACACATAGCTGTGACATTTCCTCCTTATATTTAAATTTTTAAAAGACATTTGTGATTTTTTTTAAAGCACATACTAAGTTCGTGTATCCTGGAACCTAGCTATAATTCTTCCTTTAGATGCTGTAATATAACCTGAAACTGAAGGTATTTCTAATAAGGAAGTCACCTAGAATAGGGCCCAAAATATCTCCAGCTGAAGTCATGCTATGCTGTATTAATACAAGCTAAAGTTTATCCAGCTGTAGCGTTTTTTAATCCTGTTATACTTAATAATAAATTATTGCATACATATATGATGCATAGATTTTCATTTTCACAAAAGTAAGTAACTTGGATACATAAGACCCAACATCTTTCTATTATAAACTCATACTTCTGTAGTGAATTACAGCTGCACTTCTTTTTTTCCTGTATTGAATGTTTCATAAGAAGAGCTTATGGTCTGTCAGAGAAATTTTCCAAACGATAACTTATTACATAAGGAATTCATTTTTTCCCCCTAAAGAGAACTGGGCCTGAGGTGGTACTTACAAGGCAGAATAATCACAAGCAGATGTAAAAATACTTACACAAAGTAAAATAATAATAATAAAAAAATAAATTTCATATGTTTTGCTCCTTTAAAAAAATGTCAGATACAGTAAGCGGTAAGCCGGCCGCTGATTGTCATTAATTGCCATTATTATGTGCTGCTGATGGCTCTTAATGGCACTATTTTTCTCAGCAATGGTTTTATGTTATTTTTCTGGAACAAAAGCCACAGTATTCTCTCACCAAAACTAAAGTGACTAGGAGATTAAAAGCAATTAGAGGAATTTTACTCACTGGCATTAGTACTGAAAGCAGATCAAGATACATGCTTTTCCAGGTTCAAAAACTTTTTTAAGTTTAGCAAGATTTGAAAACAGAGCAGGAAATTCCCATCAAAGGCACTAAAAAGACAGGCTTTCTGAAGGTGGCCAAGGAGAAGACAAAGAATTCTTACTCCCAGAAGAGATGTCACAATAGTTAAAGAGAGAAAGACAGCTGAAGTTCAAACAAACAAAAAAAAAAATTATGGGCATATGGAGCAGCAGACCCAATTTTAAGATATGAAGACTATGTAATTCCCATGTAAGGAAGGCATCTCCCTGTTAAATCCAGCAAGGAATGGCGCCCACACACCAGAGTAATGCTCACTGCACTCTCACACATACTAGTTAAAACAGACAAAAGAATCAAAGAATAAAAAGCTCACAAATCATTTTAGGCAATTGTCTGATGAACCACGTTTAACCAGCATCTGCAAGATTTCTACTTTCTTAAGTTTAAATTAAAGGATAGAATGTAACAGAAAGAAAATTTTTACGTTCATTAAACTTCAGGAACACCAGCCTACTAATTGAGATAGAAAAGAATCTTCTTAGAAAGTACACTTTCAAATTGTTAAGAATAGGCTTGCAGCCTGTGGCTCAAGCAGAGGCGCCTGAGCTGGCAGGTTCGAATTCAGCCCGAGCCCACCAAACAACAATGACGGCTGCAACCAAAAAAATAAAATAATAACCGGGCGTTGTGGCAGGCGCCTGTAATCCCAGCTACTTGGTAGGTGGAGGCAGGAAAATTACTTGAGCCCAGGAGTTGAAGGTTGCTGTGAGCTATGATGCCACAGCACTCTACCCAGGGTGACAGCTTGAGGCTCTGTCTCAAAAAAAAAAAAAAAAAAAAAATTGTTAAGACTATAGGCCCATCATTAAACAGGGTTCATTGAATCACCACTTCCACATTCAAAAGAGTAATAACAAAAATTCTTACTGCCCTGTTCAGTGTAGCAGTTAAAATTTGTAACTATGACTTTGAAAGACCATATAAAAATAAAAATGCTATGAGAATCATCCAAAGAGATTTAAACTTGAAGATTTTTGTTACTTAAAATAGAGTTTTACTCTCATTCTTGATGTGCAAACCTGTAAACAGGTGCTCTGACTTAAAATTTATAAACCACAATCAGTTGTAGAATGCACTGTCCCAAGAAGCAATATTATGAATTGTAATTCACACTGTAGTCCAGAGTACTATTACTACAAGTGCAAGAGCTTCATATACTACTGGTAGTTAAAATAGTTAAAAACAGGCCAGGCATTGGTGGCTCTTGCCTATAATCCCAGCACTCTGTGAGGCTTATTCGGGTTGACTGCTTGAGCTCAGGAGTTCGAGAGCAGCCTGAGCAAGAGCACCCTGTCTCTATTAAAAATAGAAAAACTAGTGGGGCATTGTGGCAGGCTCCTATAGTCCCAGCTACCTGTAGGCTGAAGCAAGACAAGAGCTTGAGGTTGCTGTGAGCTCTGACACCACAGGACTCTAGCCAACGTGACAGAGTAAGACTGTCTCAAAACAAAAACAAAAAAAAGTTAAAATCAATATTCAAGTAAATGGTATTTGATGACCCAGAAAAAAATGGTATTAGAATTGAATAGTATGTGTACCCTCATATTAATCTGAAATTTTAAAAAATTTAAAAATATTTTAGAAGAATTTTTAAAACAACAATGCTTTTGTTACTACAAATAGTCACTGACTCACGAAGGAACTCTTAGAACACAAACAATACCCTGTAGTTTGAAGATAGTAGTACAAGAACATCACAACTGCATAAGGAATGAAATAGGTTTTGACGGGTTAATCTAAAAATTTATTCACTATTTACCATGACTTTCCTCCCACAGAAATAATGAGTTCCGAGATGTTCCAAATGAACTCAAACAAATTTTTGGAAAGATAACCAGGTTGGGGCGGCACCTGTGGCTCAAAGGAGTAGGGTGCCAGCCCCATATGCCGGAGGTGGTGGGTTCAAACCCAGCCCTGGCCAAAAACTGCAATAAATAAATAAAATAAAAAATACATATATTAAAAAAAAAAAAAAGAAAAAGAAAGATACCCAGGTTGCATGAAGGATTGCTTGTTAATCAGAAGCCCATCTCTTGGTCCTATCACAATAAAGCCTAGAATTAATATATGACAAAAAAGAAACAAAGAAAAGCAAACTATCTCCAGAATTCCACTATGATGGAGAATAATTTTTAAAATTGCTTGTCAATGTTTTCAACTACATGGGAACTTCGAAAGAATGGTCTCTTAAATAACTTTGAATAGTCACTGATTATTCCTACTTACGCAACTGTATAACCTAACAAGACTTTTTGTAAATCTCACCAAAGTAAGCTTACTCCAACTTTTGTCCAAATAAACACAAAACTTAGAATTAGCGAAGCCAAAATTAATAAAGGTTAATTGTGAGCTGACAAGCTCAGAGTGTGATAAATGACCATTCTGATTTATCTGACAGTTGGGCTTAATTTTACCTTTATTGATTTAATCCAAGGAATGAACATTTCCTGGTTTCAAAGCTGTGTAATCATGTGGTATATAGATCTATTAATACAAATTATGTCAGATGATAAAAATATAACTTAGCAAGTTGGAACAGGGATACATTACAGCTTTTAACATTTCCTGGGTTTCCTATGTCCATAGTAAAAAGGGGCAAGAGAAAGAGAGAGCTTAGAAGTATCATGAAGACAGCCGTTTCTACCCATCAGTTTATAGGTACCCCTGAATCAGGTGCGGATGCTGAACAGCTTGCAATGACAGTTTCCAATGTCATCGAACAACCCTGACAGCATTATTATTATTACTATTATTACTGAGATAAAGCCTCACTCTGTCACCCTAGAGAGCTGTAGCATCATAGTCGCAGAAACCTCAAACTTCTGGGTTCAAGCTACCCAGAAGCTGGGACTGCAAGTGCCCGCCACAACACTCAGCTAGTTTTTCTATTTTTAGTAGAGACAGGGTCTTGCTCTGACTGATCTCAAACTCCTGAGCTGAAGAAATCCTTCCGCCTTGGCCTCCCAGAGTGCTGGGATTACAGGCATGAGCCATTGTGCCCGGCCAAGTCTGATAGCATTATTAAGTGGTGGTTTGTATTTTATTATTTCCTTTCCTTTTGGTGGAAAACGACGCTATAAGATAGCACAGCTTGCTTTTTTGTGTTTCTCATGTATACTGAAAACAGCCTCATCATACTGTCCTGGGAAGCTTTAATTCCACTAACCAGAACCTACACATAGAAAATAAATGCATAATCAGTGTTTATTTGGTTGCTTAAAGTCACAGAAAACAATCTTAGTCTCCCAGAGTTACATTCTCATGTCTTCACCATTAAGGATTAATATCAGAGTCTAATGAATGCGGGAAAATCCTCAAAACGCCACAGAAGCCAAAAAGGTTCAAGGATATTTTCACTGTACTATATTAAGACATTTTCATGGACAAGGGCAGAAAAGAAAAAAAAGGACATACTCTTTTTCTTTTTTAATAAGAAAGCTTCAGTCTTAACAAAAGAGTTTACTTTTAATATCTGGGTAAGCCAAGGGCCCTATTCCTGTTCATTTGTGGGTTCACAGGAGCAGTTGTGCCCAGCTTGCCGCATTCCAGAAGATCTAGAATTCCAGTAAGAAGAGATGACATTCTTGCATTCACGAGAAAAACTATGAACCTTCTCACTATGCCTCTTCTAGTTTCCTTAGCAGTGCCTGGTCTGTGGCGTGGGCTCTGCTACCTCGCCAGCATGCCCAGACGACCTGAGTCAGACCCAGGATGACTTCCGCTCTCCAACCCATCAAGTACAGAAACAATGTAAAGAACTGATTGTTCACGACTATCTGGGTTTCTGGCATCTTCTCTAAAAACGGCGCTGAACTTTATTAGCAAAATAGTTCCTGTGACTCATTGACCTTATGTCTAAGTGTTTTCCTGACATTTCAACCTCAGTTGCCACTGAGAGACTTCACTAATGGAGAAAATGCAAAAGAATGGCGTGCAGGGTAATTACTGACTTACTGAACAAGTCCCCAGATCCCATACCTGGAATACACTTCAGTGTTCGACAGATACAGGTTGACAAAGCATATTATTAATAATTTGCCTCCCTAGCATGCAAATTTCACACTACAGGAATAAAAACTCAACTTCTGGATCCCCAGAACCCTGTGGGTGCTCCGGAAGAAAAGGGCCGTGCGCCAAGGAGGGCCCACCTGCCACACAATGAAACACGTCCTTTTCCATGAAAACAATGAATTAGATTCCCACCTCCTGTTTGTACACTAGCATGTTTCCATCAACAAAGAGAAATCTTACAGATCATATTTTTAATTTAGAAAGGGAATAACAATCTGCTTTAACAATCAGAGCTGCTCTAATATTATTGCCTCGAAGCAGGTGGTCGCTGGTTAAACCTGAGGGGTTGCAAAAGTGTTGGGCTTAAGTTAAATCTGACTCCTAAACAAAACCAACAACCAAAGAACTCCTTTCCCCTTTGTTCCTTCTGATGGTGATGGTTATGCCTGTGCTGGCAGGAAACAGTGACAAAATTCCAAATGGGAGTAATTTATATTCTGGGGGTGGGGGTGGAGATCCACATAGTTCCATGAAAATGACATGCCAGAAAGCAAGCCAAAAAAAAATAAGACAATAGAACAAGCTGAGTCTTATCCGAAGGGTATGTTCCTGGGAGACCTCCTGCCCTTGCTCTACCCAGCTCACACCTTCCAGCCATGTTCTGTGAGGTTTGGTCATCCTAAAAGGACCTAGCCCTGATTTCCCATCACCACCAAAGATGGCTGAAACCCATTTTCTCCACTGTTTTGAGCCCCAGCTTCAGGGAATTTTAAAGCTGAAATGGGCTGGGCAAAGTGATTCATACCTGTAATCCAAGGAGGCCGAGGAGGGTAGACCATGTCAGCTCAGGAGTCTGAGACCAGCCTGAGCAAGAGCAAGACCCCGTCTGTACTAAAAATAGAAAAATTAACAAGACATTGTGGCGGGTGCCTGTAATCCCAGCAACTTGGGAGGCTGAGGTAGAAGGATCGCTTGAGCCAGGAGTTTGAGGTTGATATGAGGCCCCGGCATTCTACCTAGGGCAACAGAGTAAGACTCGGTCTCAAAATAATAAAAATGAAAAATAAATAAAGCTAAAATGACTTTACACATGAGGCACAGAGGCAGAACACTTGGGGAACCTGCGCAGGGCTGCACAGCCCATCTGAGTCAATGCTAAAATTGAAAGTCACTTCTTCTGGCTTCCAAGTCACTCTATTTACACCACCACCTCCTAAAAACCATATTTTAATGTCATTTGTATTTTCCACAAGAATTCTTGGAAAGAAAAAAGATATACTTAGTAGGAAATGCATGACTCCTATCTGGAACATTAGTGGACAGATGTTTTTCTTTTTCCTTTTTTGAGACAGAGTCTCACTATGTTGCCCTTGGTGGAGTGGAGTGGCATCACAGCTCACAGCAACCTCAAACTCTTGGGCTTAAGTGATTCTCTTGCCTCAGCCTCCCAAGTAGCTGGGATGGACAGATGTTTTCTTTCTTTCTTTCTTTCTTTCTTTCTTTCTTTTTTTGGAGGGGGGGATTCTATGACCCTAGGTAGAGTGATGTAGCATCACAGCTCACAGCAACCTCAAAGTCTTAACTCAACTGATCCTCCCGGGTAGGTGGGATTACAGGTGCCCACCATAACACACAGCTAGTTTTTCTGTTTTTAGTAGAAATGGGGTCCCGCTCTTGCTTAGGCCAGTCTTGAACTCCTGAGCCTACACAGTTCATCTGCCTTGGCCTCCCAGAGTGCTGGGAATATAGGCATGAGCCACCGCGCCCACCTTAGATTGTGTTTTCTTTTAGAAAATGGCCCCAGCTGCACCTTTTGAACAATGTGGTGAATGTACAAGTTACCCAATGAAAGGTAATCCAGGCGGTGCTTACGAGATAGGTAAATCCTAAGGCTGCAGACTCAGGTTGCTGGGCTCAAATCTCAGGCGAGCCATTCCTATTACCGCTCCTTTCTGCGTTTCATTTCCTCACCTACACTGTAGTAACAGTAACAGGACCAACCTCAGTTAGCTATTCCGAGAATAAGTAGAACAATTCCTGGAACACAGTAAGTGCTATAAAGTTGTTAACTCTTTTTATCATGTAAAATAAAATATCACATAAAGAGTCGACAGACGACCTGGTGGGTTTTATGTTAATAAAAAAAAAAAAAAAGAGTCTGGGGGTTCCAAGGACACCAATTTTTGAAGTTTTACAAATCCAAACAAGGGGCTTTGAAACTTCAAGCTCAGGAGCAATTACAGGGAAAACAACAATAACACCAAGTAATGCAAACACAGCACTGCCTCGTTTGACCTATAAGACTACAGTATATACAAGCCCCTCCCTCCATCATCCTCCTCTTCATAAATCAGACAAAATGCCTGATTAAAGCAGATGGCTCTTAAGTCAGATGCCCTGAGCTCACAACACCAGGAGAAACAGGACCTTAAAAATGTCAGAACAGGTTCTCCATGGAAAACATTCTTTCCTCACTTGTGACATGGTATCTTCAGATTGCCAGTTAGGAAATATCGTACCACTAGGAAAATCAGCAATCAGCTTTCCAGACAAGTGAGGAACAGGCAAGGGGGGCTGGCTTATCTTCTTAAAATAGGCTGAGCATCTGATATGAGAAGGGGCTAAGGTGTGGCCATTTAGGGGTGGACAACGAGAGCTTAAGGCACCTATGTTATCTACTTCACCACCAGACAATGGTACCAGCCTGTGCATCCTCTCTCCACCAGCTAGGCTGTAAGTTTTCTCCACTCCGTACACTCAGGTCAGCTGGGAAGGCAACAGCCTCAACTGAACCTTCATTTTACTCACCTGTAGTTCACTCCCTCTTCCGGTTTTCCTAAAGCAAAAATTTTATTACATCACTCACCAACTTAAATTTCACTGCAATGGCCTCTCGGGGCCTATGTATGTAGCAATCAAAGGCTTTCCACAATATGACCCCAAATCAAATTCGCCTTTGTTGCCACAATGCTTTCCCATTGTGTCTTCTAATCTTCATTCATGCTGTTTCCTTTCTTGGTTTACAACCTCCTTCACTTCCTTTCCTTACCAAACTCCTAAATCCATTTATTCTTTTAGCCAAAATTACTGTCTCCTCTTTGATGGATCTTTTTTTGTACATTCCTTAAAGCCTTTATATCTGCCTTCGTGCCTTAAATTAACCATCCTTATTTCTATATTCCTATAATTGTTTTGTTTTGTTTTGTTTTTTTGCGACAGAGTCTCACTGTGTCACCCCTGGTAGAGTGCTGTGGCATCACAGCTCACAGCAACCTCAAACTCTTGGGCTCAAGCAATTCTTGCCTCACCCTCCCAAGTAGCTGGGAATATAGGCACCTGTCACAATGCCTGGCTATTTTTAGAAATGAGGTCTTGCTCTTGCTCAGGCTGGTCTCGAACCTGTGAGCTCAGGCAATCCACCCCCCTCGGCCTCCCAAGTGCTTGGTTTACAGGCGTGAGCCGCCATGCCCGGCCCTCCTGTTTTTTGATATTAATAGCATGGCCTTCTATTACATTATATTATAATGCTTATCTCCCCAAACAGACTGTGAGCTCCTTTAGGGAAAGTAAGACTGATATTCATCCACGGGGCCTAGTGTGCTTAATATGTTTGTGGCAATTTCCACAGCAATTGTTTGTTTCCTTTCTATGCTCTGTCCACCTCAACAGACCAAAAGATAGGTAAACCAACAATCCATCCACCTCGTCACTCTAAAACCTAGTATCCAGGAAGAAAGAATAAATAATCAGTCTTCAAAACAAAATATAAACTGTCCTTTTCATTCAATGGCATTTCCACTGAGTACAAAGCTCAACTAAGTTTAAACACACACACACAATCCACAGACAGGTTTTAGCCTCAAGTAGCAGAGACAGCATGTCTGTGATAAGTCCCAAGGCAGCAAATGTTCCTAATACTGGTTAGTGTGGTTCAGAGGATGACACCTGTAAGAGAAATCCTTTGTGGATTGTCATGGTCAAGAAAGAGTTCTGAGGACCCAGGATTGGAAGAACTGTGATCTTTCACCTGGGTGCAGAGGAAAGGAAAGCACTACAGATTTGCCAGGAAGGCACAGGAGGAAGGAGAGAGAGAATCGTGAGGAGAGACTAAAAGTGGAGCAATGCAAAGTTTTTTTATATGACAACTCATTTTGCTGGGACAGATAGTTTAAAAGGTAACAGGATATATCACTGGAGGAGAGTAGTTAAAGAAAATCCAGGTTGAGAGGTTTGGATTTAATCCTATAATGGCATTATCCAAAGTAGAATTTTTCAGAACATTCCTCTAAGTTGCCATTAAAGGGGTTGAGGTGGTCATTCCATAGTTATATCCATTTGAAAAATACTATTCTGGATAGTAAGGATGCACATTAGGTTACTAAAGGCACTGAAAAGCCAGGCGTGGTGGCTCACCCCTACAATATCAGCACTCTGGGAGGCTGAGGAGGGTGGATTGCTTTAACTCAGGATTTTGCAACCAGCCTGAGCAAGAACAAGACCCTGTCTCTTAAAAAAAAAAAAAATTGTTAGGCATTGTGGCACAAGCCTGTAGTCCCAGCTACTCAAGAGGCTGAGGCAAGAGGATCTCTTAAGCCCAAGAGTTGGAGGCTGCTGTGAGCTATGACACCATAGCACTCTGCCCAGGGCCACAAAGTAAGAATCTGTCTCAAAAAAATAAATAAATACAATAAAGGCACTAAAAGAGCCCCACTTAACCTCTGTGCTTCTGTGTACCTCAAAACTTTTTGTTTTGAGAACCTGACTTGAGAAATGTAGAACTCCAGGCAGTACTAAGTATTAAAAGTAACATGCACTTTTTTCTTTTTAAAGCGCAGACCACAGAGTTAGCAAAATAAAGACAACACAGATGGAGACGGAACTGGGTAATGAAGAGAAATAAAAGTGTTAAGAGATATAAAAATTCTGGGAGGAATTGTGAAGTTGAAGTTAGAAGGGAATCAGGCACTCTTCCACAAAGTGGGGTTTCTGTGAACACCTATCAAAAACATTCTCTGCACCCTCAGATATGGTTCTGTAAGAGCAAAAGAAAAATGAAAACAGGAGTAATCTGTACCAGAGCGGGAATATGTATGTACAGATGATTGGAACTGAGCTATAAATGAACTCTTTTCTGTGTAAATATACATCCTTGTAGAGAATAATCCAAAGTCAAAGCCATTTGAGGTTTAGGACGTTTATTTTTTTCAAAGCAGGTAAATCTGGATCGCACTTTGAGATCCTAGAAACCCAAAGTATAAGCTAATCATGGACCAAACTAATGCTATGAGTTCAAAGGGCAAAGTAATTAACTTCAGTGTTCAAAACGGGAATGGATTTATGATTTTCAACACTTTGAATCTCCATTCTTCCAGATTCTTTATCCTAAGCATATGGAAGCATTTTGCCAATGTTGTTTCTAATCCTTTCACACAGAGAAGAGTTTCAGGCTCAGAAAATACTTGAACTCTTTCAAGAAACCATTTAGTAGACACGACACAGCAGCTCTCTGGGCTGGTGTTTTCCAAGTAGCATTCTCAGAACTTGCATTCCCTGAGACGCCAAAGGATGCTGTGTATAACAGGGCCCTACAGCCTAGTGCGGGAAATGGCGAGTTAATCTATTTCTTCACTGCAGAGCTTCTCAAAGCCTCCATGGCATTTCATACTGGGCACCTCTGAGAGTTGGGGGAGGAGGCATTGGGACATTTACTCAACCTGTGTTCCCTTCTTCCATGAATAGGGTATATGACTTATGTTCCACAAATAATGTTTTGAAAGACACAAGACCCCCGTCCCCTGCAGGCATTAATTCGTGTCTTAGGTAGGAAGATTTTGAGTTATTATGACATTAATAACCTAAATGTCCCCTGTGAGAATTGGTGAGCTCCTTGGTGTGGTAAAAAAGAGTTCTGCCACAAGCCTAACCCCCTCGCAGCATCAGTCACCTCACTCCTGATGGGATATAACCTGACCCTTCTTGTAGACCTCATGGGGTGGTCCTGAGGAGCAACCGAGACCTTGTGTTTAATAGGAAAGTGCACTGTCCAAAGCACTGTTAGAAAGAGGTGGGGTGGAAGCAACCTTAGCCTCTTCTGAATTTTCTCAGTACTCTTATTTCTCTCATGACACTGATTATCATTTATTTTAAAACCCGATTTCCCCCCAAAGCCCGTCAGACCTGCATGGCGTCAACTCTGGCTACTCAAGCACCACTTCCTCAAGTCCCCAGCCCACTCCCACCTTCATATGGGCGGCTATCCAGGTCTCCCCAAATGTCACATCCTCAGAAGGACCTTCTGTGGCCACCCTTCCAGAAGGACCCTCTGCTCTCAGGTTTTCTTTTCTTCATAACCCTTAGTATTATCTGAAAGTGTCACTCACATATATTTGTCGTATAACTTCTGCCTCTGTGGGACAAGAGCCCTGGCTGCCTTGCCTGCTGGGGTCTAGTGCCCAGAATCTAGGAGGCCTTTACTAAGTACCTGTTGAGTGCTAGAAGTTTGGAAAAGTGGCTAACTTTGGCAAGAAGGGGAACTCATGTGGATGGGCCGGGATGAGGAGGCTTCTGTGATCTTGGTAATGTTCTAATTTTTACCCAGATGGTGGTTACTTAGCTATGTGCATTTGATAATCACTAACTGAACTCTAAATTAATGCTTGGGCTCTCTTTTGGGTCCTCATTTAAACTAAAATGGTTGTCAGGATATTAGTGTTTATATAATCATGAAAACAGAAATAATGATAACTGCTACTATTTTTGAGGACCCACTACGAGCCCTATGATACAATTAGCACTTTGTGTAACTTACAGCATTATATCCTCAAAACATCCCTACAATTAGTCACTATAACCCATTTTACAGATGAAGAAGCTAAGACACACAGAGGACAAGTAACTTGTTCATGGTCACCCAGCTAGGAAGCAAAACTGAGATCCCATGTTAGTGTGCTCAAATTCCACAATCTACACAAGTTCTATTAAAACCTGCTCAATTTCTTAAATCGGAACTAGTATTCAGGCTTGGTGCCTGTAGCACAGTGGTTACAATGCCAGCCACATACACCGAGGCTGGCAGGTGTGAACCCAGCCCAGGAGCAACATGACAACTACAACAGAAAAATAGCCGGGCACTGTGGTGGGCGCTTGTAGTCCCAGCTATTTGAGAGGCTGAGGCAAGAGAATCACTTAAGCCCAAGAGTTTTAGGTTGCTGTGAGCTGTGACACCACAACACTCCACCAAGGGTGACATAGTGAGACTCTGTCTCAAAAAGAAAAAAAAGAAAAAGTAAAAAGAACTGGTATTCAGAAATGACCTGACACTCTTCTCTACCAAGAGGCTGTCACAGGCTGAGCATGGCTGGATGCTCCCCTGCATCTTCTTGGAGACCTATGAAATCCACAGTTGGACGAACTTTGTTGTTGCATCAAACAC
>CAUYPK010083168.1:0-28270 GCA_963574355.1 Loris lydekkerianus
TATTTTTGTTTTTTTTTGTTTGTTTTTTTTTGGTTTTGTTGTGTTTGGTTTGGTTTTGGTATGGTATGGGAAGGGATGGGAAGGGAAGGGAAGGGAAGGGAAGGGGAAGTAAAAGAAAGAAAGAAGGAAGGAAGGAAGGAAGGAAAGAAAGGGAAAGGAAAGGAAAGGAAAGAAAGGAAAGGAAGGAAAGAAAGAAAGAGAAAGAAAGAAAGAAAGAAAGAGAAAGAAAGAAAGAAAGAAAGAAAGAAAGAAAGAAAGAAAGAAAGAAAGAAAGAAAAAAGATTAAAAGCAAGTGACACTTTGTAACTCATTTGGTATTTGAAATACTTGCATACTCTGAGGGGGGAGATCAGGTCATATGTCCTTTGGAGTCCACCACATCTGATACTGAACACCACACATTGCAGGTGCTTGGTCATGGTTGGTTGAGTGGAGAGATGGTTCTCCTAATTCCATTCTACCACCGAGGTCGAAGGGCAGCTGCATGGCACTTTCTTCTTATCCTAATCCCCTGCTCCTATGGACACTAGAGACACTTAGTCCAATCAATCTCATGTCCCAGAGCACAAAGTCTCATTTTAGCAGAGTCCTCTCATTTACAGCAGCCAGAGATGTACTTTCTCCTGACACCCAAGAAAACAGCAGGCTGGTTGGTGTAGGAAGAAGACTGGCGAAGTGGGCGTCACCAGAGCATGATCCTTCTCTTATTAATTATGTGACCCTAACTGAATTTCTTTGGCTACAATATCAAAATTATTGGAGCTGCCATACCTGATTCCCTGGGAAAGCAATTTTAAAAGCATAAAAACCAGTGCAAATACAAAATATTTAAGTCAGTACACAGCTCAGTCACTGAGATTTTAGACATATTATTGGTGTAAAATATTTAGTTCATTCATTCAGCACATATTTCCTATGCAGAAACACTGATAGGCAGTGAGGAAACCACAGTGAAGAAGACCCACACGCTTCTAGACTCAAAGACCATCATTCCCGTAGTAGAGACAATTTAATTTTTTTTTTTTAGACAGAGTCTCACTATGTCACTCTCAGTACAGTGCTATGGCATCACAGCTCACAGCAACCTCTCACTCTTGGGCTTAAGTGATTCTCTTGCCTCCTTCTCCCAAGTAGCTGGGACTACAGGTGCCAGCCACAACACCCGGCTATGTTCTGTTGCAGTTGACATTGTTGTTTACAAGACCCAGGCCGTGTTCGAACCTGCCTGCCTTGGAGTATGTGGCTGGTGCACAGGCAAGTTGCAGCTTGCTCAGTTTATTGGTGTGGCTTGGAGGGCTTCACTTGTTTCCAACTGCATGGATTTTATTTATTTGTTTGTTTGTTTCTTTCTTTCTTTCTTTCTTTCTTTATTTATTTATTTATTTTGTGTGTGTGTGGTAAGACATTTATACTCCACTCTTAATAGTTTTGAAATGTACCACTGCATTGTGCACAGTAAATGAGGGTCCCACCAAATACCCTCCCTCTTCCCTCTCTTCTTCCTCCCCTTCTCTCTACTTTCTGGACTATAGTTGTATTTTATCATTCATATGAATGTGTAGAGAATGTATATATATATATATATATATATAGAGAGAGAGAGAGAGAGAGAGAGAGAGAGAGAGAGAGTCTGATTCTTCAGATCAATCAACACCAGCACAGTCCAATAGTTCGCTAAGCTGCTTTAAAAAAATATTAACCCATAGCAGCTCATTTAAATACCTTTATGTATGTTTGCTACTCCTGCAAAATATTTTTACTTCTCAGTATATAAAACATTTACTTAAGGACATGCTGTTTCCTTTGAATACAATGTTAACAAAATATTGTCAAATGGCAACTTCTGAGTAGTCATCTTGAACAAAACTACAGCTACATTTTCATTGTGTTGGCAACGTGTTTTCCTCTATCTTAATGCCTTGCCAGTCAAGGGAAGAGCTAGATCTCTCCAAAGCAATTAGCATGCTATTCCCTTTTATGTTCACCAAAGCTTACCTAGAATGAGAGGATGTTTTTTCCAGAATAATTCTGAGGTTCTGAAAGAGTCTGTGGGTTAAAGCCCTCTTAAGACCCCCAGCCTCATTCTGTAAGATACTCAGCATGGTGGTAATCTTATCTTCTTGAAGCTCTTTCTGGCCTCATGTTCAGAGAACCGAAAGAAGGTGGTGTGGTTTTTCCACCTAATGCAACATTCCAAAAGCCTGTATTACCAAATATTGTCTCCTGTCCCTAAGTTGAAGGCAGAGATTCCCCTGACGCAGGAATGCCTATTAAATTGATATTCAGTTGTCCCTCCCTACCAGTTTCAGGCGCAAACATATGTAACATGTTCAGAATACATCTGAACAATCTTCAGTTTCTAAATCCAATGTGCAAAGACCATGATGCAAAGGCCCCCCAAAAAATGCAAGACTTTTTGAAAAGAATTTTCAAACTTTATGGAAAAAACTCAAATTAAACCAAGTTAAAATGGAGAGCCTATCAGGTTCCACATCAGAAGGTGGACAGAGTGAGCTTCGGGAAGACCAACTTACTGTAGTGACACAGTAAGGTGACCACCCAAGAGACTGTGGCAAAGTGGTCCACATACAAAGGTGGCCAACAGAAGGCACTAGGCCTGCTGCGTTGATACACACATGTGGTCCATGTCTGGTCTATGAAAATTAGGTCAACTTCAAAAGATGACCAAAGTAGGGAGGTGGTAACTATGGAGGTTCTACCTGTATTTTAAATACATTTCTTTTCTCCAAAGTCTATAGATTAAATGTCAAATGATATCTGTATGCTCATAGCGTTTATAATTCTGAAAGTGCATGCCTGAGAGACAGGGAGGGAGGAAGGGAAAGAGAAAGAAAGAGACAAAGAGAGAAGGAAGGAAGGAAGGAAGGAAGGAAGGAAGGAAGGAAGGAAGGAAGGAAGGAAGGAAGGTAGGAAAGAAGGAAGGAAAGAAAGAAAAAAAAGAAAGAAGTTGGGTACTGGGTTTGGGACCACATGGAATAACCATATTTTTTTAAGTTAGAATATTACCCATAAAATATCAAATAAATTAAAAATAGATTAAAATTTTCAATATAAAATACAAAATTATAGAATGACTAGAAAAAATGTAATTAAAATGTACCTTTGGGGTATGAAAGGGTTTTTTGTTTTTTTTTTTACAGTTTTTGGCCAGGGCTGGCTTTGTTATCTATTTGTTTGTAGTTTTCAAGATTTTTTAAATTTGTAATCTTTTTGTAGATAGAAAAGGATAAAATAAATATAATGGAATTAATCATTGATAAAAGTTTGCTATTTGTTTCAGAATTCTCTTGCCTGTTAAATTCTTATTTTTGCAAGTAATAATGTATCATCCTCAGCCAAACATGTAGCCCCAATGTTGACATCTTTCAACTCTTTGTCTTGCTGGGTCAGCTCCTCTCCAAATTAGTTGTTAGCAAATATTCTGTTTTAGTTTTCTCAGACTGCAGATCAATTTTTAAATGCATATAAGCCTTGAATATCTGTGATTCCTTAGAAAGGAATGGTGTTATTTGCACATTGCCTGTATCAAGGGAAACAAAACATTCTTTACAGCAAACCGAGTCAGATGAATGTTCTTAAACATTCTGACTTAAAGCTTATAAGACAGAGTTGGCTTTTCTGCTGGGTAAAAGGCCTTGCAAAGACACTGAGAGCTTCCATCCTTGCCTTGTATAAATCCCACTAAAATGACAATAAAAGAAAGAAATGGTAACATTTAAAATAAAGCAGGAGAAGGGACATCAGTGAGAGTGAAATTTCAACAAATTTTAGATAGAAGACTGGACAGAACAGTGAAACCTACCTCAGTAAAATGCTTGCCTTGGGAGACCCAGGGGAGCCACAGTCTAACAGGCAGGCAGTTAGCACTACCATTGAGAAAAGAGCTATTGCATTCAGCGGAACCCCACCCAGACAGACTCAGAAACTGGTGGCAACAGAAACAGGGGCCAACAGTGTTGAGGCCCATCCTGCACCCTCTGTCCAAAGTGCTAACACTCAGGTGCTACCTGGCTGTTTCTTCCACCCCAAAATATCCAGGCAAGAAAAGGGAGTGGTGTTGGGGTGTGTGTGTGTGTGTGTGTGTTTCCTCCTAAGAAAATTAAATGAGAGAAGCTAGGAATTTGGAAGCACAAACTTAATTTTTTCCTTTTTTTAAATTTCAGATTAATATGAGAATACAAACAATTAGGTTACAATGTTTGCATTTGTTAGGTAGAGTCCCTATTATAGTTGTGTCCCTGCACCCAAGTGGTGTGCTATATACCCTTATATTGTGCTCATTAAGTGGGAGCACACATATGTCCCTCCCACCTCCCCTCTGCCTTTCCCCTGCCTCTCACAACTTGAATTGAATTTAGTTTTTCTCTCACGTAGGTGTGTATTACATCATCTACTGATTTCATGTTAGTATTGAGTACACTGGATACTTTCTTTTCCACACTTGTGATGCTTTAACAAAAAGAATGTGTTTCAACTTCATCCAGGTTAATACAAAAGACATAAGGGTCCCATCTTTTTAATGGCTGAATAGTAGTCCATGGTATACATATACCACAGTTCATTGATCCATTCCTAGGTTGATGAGCATTTGGTTTGTTTCAACATCTTACCGATTGTAAATTGAGCTGTGATAAACAATCTAGAGAAGCACAAAATTTGGCTGAAAGCAGAGGTGAAATAAGAGGAGTGGAAACATTGGTGCTTCTTTAAAACATGCTCACAGCATGGTGAGACCCCTGGCCTGGGGCAAAAACACTTCCCCAGAAATTTCTGCAGAAATTGAAGAGCTACAGAGATTGGCCTCCATATTCTGATTTGTGGAATTACTCCAACAAAACATCCAGCTATTCACCAGTTACCCCAAACTGAAGTTTTCCAGTTGGTAATTCCCAACCAAGTTTGTAGACGATATCAACAGGGAGCAATGAGGAAGAACCCAAAATAAACAAAGAAAAATGAAGTCAAATTTATCACAATAATGTAGGAGTGAAAAGAAAAAAATACAGAGCATTAGATTGCATCAATGGGAAACAAGAACAAGATGTTATAATAGAAAAAAAATCAGAAAACAAGAAAAAAATTCTTGAAAAATGAAAAACATAGAAAGCATTTTTAAAATGAAAATGATGAGTAGAAGATAAAGTTGAAGAATCTTCTATACAGAAAGCAGAAAGAGAATAGTCATTGAATACTTACTGAATACTTCCAATGTCCCAGGCACTGGTTGAGGCAGTGTGAATACAAAGTGAAAAAAATTGGCAGCAATCTCTGCCCTCATAAAATTTATCTTCTATAAAAGGGAAGTTAAGAAAATAAGAAAATAAAGGACCAATTCAGGTAACCCAAAGCCCTAGAAAATATGAGTTCCTGAAAGAATAAACAGAAAGTAGAGTGATGAAATAAAATTATCAAAGAAATAATGCAAGAAAATTCTCAGAACCAATGCGTACTATTCTCTATATTAAAAAGGCTGAACAAACATCTGTTACAACAAAAGAAAAAGGTGCACTTTATAATGACAGGTCAGAAAAAAGAAGATGATGACACCTAAACAACAGGTTATATCTAGATCTAAACAACAGGTTACATTCAAAGAAAAAGAATCAGAATTCTCAATACAAATAATGAGCGTTCTAACATGCCACATTATGGCCTAAAATATTATGCAGACAATTCTGTTTAACTTAGATACCTATAAACAATCAAATTACAAAGTCAACTGTGAGAAGAGAATGAAGATACATTCAGATATCCAAGTACTTACACTAACATTCCTGGTATAGAATTAAGAGGCACATTTAGAAATATGCTTGTGTCTACAGAGAATTTCTCTGGATAAGAGGCAAGAAACAAACTAGGTGTCTCTGAGGAGGAGAACCAGGAGCCTGGAGACAGGAGTAAAAGAAAGTTTTAGTCTCACTAAATTTTTTATGATGTGCATGTTTATCTAATCAAAAATGGAGACAGGGCAGAGACAAGATGCAGACAGAACAGAGACAAGATGGCTGACTGAAGCCAGCTTTCTACAGAGGCTCCCATCCAGAAGGAGAGTTAAAGGACAGAAATTTAGCAAGTAACCTGATAGAATAGAGCTGCACCAAGAGAGAAGGTTGAAGAATGCACATTAACCCCGCTGAAGCAAGCTGAGACCCCAAGGATACAAACAAAAGGTACAAAATCCATCACCAAGCAGACAGGAGTCCCCTCCCCCATGAGAACAGCTTGGAGTGCCCCACAAACAAAGAGCAGAGTTTAAAGGTCCTCCTACTACACTCCACGGGACAGACCCTCTAAAAACTGAACCTACCTCCCCTACTAGGGTG
The DNA here is from genome assembly GCA_963574355.1 of Loris lydekkerianus. NCBI lineage: Eukaryota > Metazoa > Chordata > Mammalia > Primates > Lorisidae > Loris > Loris lydekkerianus. Next base: position 6,345 of record CAUYPK010083168.1, read on the forward strand.
CCACAGTGTTCTCCTGCCAGGCATAAAACTGTATATATTTTCTATGTGCAATGCTGAGCTCCCAGCACTCCCCTCCACTCTCACTCTGAGGTCTGCAGGCCTGTCCCCCAGGAGTCCAGATTCTTGGGTAATTTCTCGAGAGGTGTGGACAGGGCCAAGACTGCAGCTGGTCAGTGCTGATTCTGCAGCACAGGAGTGAGGAGAGGACGGTCAGCTGAGAGGGAACCACACCAGAGCGGCAGTGCCCCAAGGCACAGAGCAGCAGCCGTTTTTTGGGCAACAATAGGGCTCACTCCTGGATATTCTGAAGCCTCCCTCAGCAACCAGAGGAGGCCAGGAATCTTCTCGGGTGGTAACCACCGCGAAACAGATCTGGGACAGAAATACAGGCCGCGTGACTGAAGGGTTTGCATGAGGTGGTACGAGCCTGGGTGGACCGCAGGGACTAGAGAATGCATGGCCAGGAAATTCCCAGGGCAGGGCTGACTCAAAGGACCGCTTTACAGAACCTAAGATGCACCGGCCCTCAGGGGATGGTCAGCCTATAGACAAAGGAAAGCATGAGGCTACAACTGACAGCTAACCGAATACAAACCTGTAGGAATAAAGACAGGGCCTGAGGTGCAGGCTCCGGGAACTCAAAACAGCTTCTCTTCTGCAGGGAAATTTAGCAGGGACAGAAACAAATTCCCACAAAGTTGTTCTGTTCTGTTCTGTCAGTAACATCAATCAGGGGCAGTGCTGGAACTGAGTGAACACCCCCCAGCCTCCATCAAGTGCCCAAGGTTGTCAAGCCTAACCTCCCCCTGCTGGATAGATACAGAGTGCAGTGGCCCAGCTGAGCAGATATAGATTTCTTTGTGAGTCAGGCAGATGCAAACCCCTGAAGTATCTGTGCGCTAGAGGCAACTGGGTCACAGCCCTGCAGGGCTATCAGTGACAGGGTGTGACAGAGGTGCAAGGTGGATAAGGAGGAATCAACCTTTCCAGACTAATCTATTTGCTGGGTGGGTCCTGACGTCATGGAGCACTAGAGCAAGTCATATCTGAGTTGTCATCAGACCCCTGTGATACAGTTGCCAGAGACCTTTTAAACTCTCCAACCTGAGACAGGTGCTGACTCAGACAATTGATTTGGACCTTTTAAAATGAGCCAATCACCCAAGGACTATTCAAGTGGTGCCCTGGGTGTGTGGTTGTAGGAAGGTTTGATTTTCCTTTTCCAATTTTTGCCTGTGCAGGACAGGGTGACTTAATTACTGGTATTTCTCCACAGCTGAGACTTCAACACAGAGTAACTGTTTCACGAGGGTTGGACAGAGACCAGCTGAAAACAAGACAGAACCACTTAGCCCCACCACACCAAACAGGTCCCCAATTTCTCAGGCCATGGCACTGTACAGGTCCTGAACAAAGTTCCAGGGAAAAAATCAAGAATCCAGGTGTAAAATAATCATGGGGCAAAATTAGCAGAAAAACTCTGGTAACATGAATAACCAGAATAGATCAACCCCCCTTCCCCCCAAGGAAAGATATGGCAGATGTAACTGAAGATCCCATTCATAAACAGCTGGCCAAAATGTCAGAAATCGAATTCAGAATTTGGATCACAAACAAGATTAATAGAACGGAGAAAAATTTGGAATTAGAAATTTGAGGAGCAATTCAAAAGTTGTCTCAAGAATTTAACGAATTTAAAGACAAAACCACCAAACATTTAGACACACTGAAGCAAGAATTCGCAGTCCTCAAAGATATGTAAAATACAATAGGATCCCTCAGTAACAGAGTGGAGCAAGCAGAAGAAAGGATTTCTGACATTGAAGACAAAGCTTTTGAATGCTGCCAAACTCTCATAGAGGAAGAGAAACAGAGAGTAAAATTAATCATTCTTTCAGAGAGTTCTGGGATAATACAAAGAAGGCTAATATCTGCATCACTGGAATTCCTGAAAGTGATGAAGTGGCCTCACAAGGCACAGAGGCTCTTTTCCATGAAATTATGAAAGAGAATTTTCCAGACATGCCAAGATATTCTGAAATTCAGATAGCAGACAGTTTCACAACCCCAGAACTCAATCGGAATAAGACATCCCCCAGGCATATTATAATTAACTTCACTAAAGTTAATATAAAGGAGAAAATTCTCAAAGCAGCCAGACATAAGAAATCCATTACCCACAAAGGGAAGAATATTAGAATGACTGCAGATCTCTCTGCTGAAACTTTTGAAGCCAGAAGATGGTGGTCATTGACTTTTAATCTCCCAAAGCAAAATAACTTTCAACCCCGGATCCTGTATTCAACTAAACAGAGTTTCATTTATGATGGAAAAATTAAATACTTTAATGACATTCATATGTTGAAGAAATATGCCATAACCAAACCAGCTCTTCAGGATATTCTCAGACCTGTCCTCCTTAATGACCAGCCCAATCCTCTACCACAAAAGTAAACTCGCTTAGAAACTTTTGATCAAACTCCAACTTCCACAGTGGCAAAAGGATTAAAAATGTCCACTGGACTTGTGAAAAACTCAATACCCAAAATTTTACCAGACATATCAATATTCTTCATTAATGTGAATGGCTTAAACTGTCTTCTAAACAGGCACAGGTTAACTGACTGGATACAAAAACTCAGGCCAGATATTTGCTGCATACAAGAGTCACATGTTACCTTAAAATATAAATATAGACTCAGGGTGAAAAGATGGTCATCCATATTTCAGGCAAATGGTAATCAGAAAAAAGCAGGTGTTGCAATTCTATTTGCAGACACAATAGGCTTTAAATCAACAAAAGTAAGGAAGGATAAGAATGCTCACTTCATATTTGTTAAGAATAATAAGAGTAATATGATGAGATTTCAATTATTAATATTTATGCGCCCAACCAGAATGCACCTCAATTTATAAGACAAACTCTAACAGACATGAGCAACTTGATTTCCTCCAGCTTCATAATAGTCAGAGATTTCAACACTCCTTTAGCAGTGTTGGATAGATCCTCCAATAAGAAGGTGAGCAAAGAAATTTTAGATTTAAACCTAACCATCCAATATTCAGATTTAGCAGACATCTACAGAACATTTCATCCCAACAAAATTGAATACACATACTTCTCATCAGCCCACGGAACATACTCCAAAGTCGATCACATCTTAGGTCACAACATCAAACTTAGTAAATTTAAATGCATAGAAATTATTCCTTGCACCTTCTCAGACCACCATGGAATAAAAGTTGAACTTAGTATCAACTGGAATCTGCATACTTATACAACATACTCATACAAACATGGAAGTTAAATAACCTTAAGCTGTATGATAGCTGGGTCATATATGAGATTAAGAAGGAAATCGCCAAACTTTTGGAACAAAATGACAATGAAGACACGAATTATCAGAATCTCTGGGATACAGCAAAGGCAGTCCTAAGAGGGAAATTTATAGCACTGCAAGCCTTCCTCAAGAGAACGGAAAGAGAGGAAGTTAACAACTTAATGAGACATCTCAAGCAACTGGAAAAGGAAGAACATTCCAGCTCCAAACCCAGTAGAAGAAAAAAAGAACAAAAATTAGAGCAGAATTAAATGAAATTGAAAACAAAAGAATTATACAATAGATCAATAAATCAAAAAGTTGCTTTTTTGAAAAGGTCAATAAAATAGATAAACCTTTGGCTAACCGAACAAAGAAAAAAAGAGTAAAATCTCTAATCTCGTCAATCAGAAACAACAAAGATGAAATAACAACAGAATCCTCAGAAATTCAAAAAATCCTTAATGAATATTACAAGAAACTTTATTCTCCAAAATATGAAAATCTGAAGGAAATTTACCAATAGTTGGAAGCATGTCACCTTCCAAAACTTAGCCAGAATCAAGAGGAAATGTTGAATTGGTCTATATCAAGTTCTAAAATAGCATTAAACATAAGAAATCAGCCTAAAAAGAAAAGCCCAGGACCAGATGGGTTCACATCAATTCTACCAAACCTTTAAAGTGGAACTAGTACCTATATTACTCAACCTGTTCCAAAAGGTAGAAAAGAAGGAAGACTACCCAACACCTTCTATGAAGCAAGCATCACCCTGATCCCCAAACTGGGAAAAGACCCAACAAGAAAAGAAAATTATAGACCTACATCACTAATGAATATAGATGCAAAAATATTCAACAAGGTCCTAACAAACAGAATCCAGCAACTTATCAAACAAATTATACATCATGGCAAGCATTTTCATTGGCAAATTTTAAACATATTTGGAGCAGTGTATAAAGTTTTTGTGTTTGTGTAGGGAATAGCTGAGAACACATGGTGAGGTGAAACACAAACTTTAAAAGCACGAGTTTTTTTCTCATTTTCTCCAATGATGAAGTAGGAAGGTAAATATCTATTTTATGTTTCAGAAGGGACTAACTTGTACATATAAGTGAAGTTATACTTCTTTTACCACATGTGTTAGAGAATTAAATTGTGGTATTATCAAATTTCTTCTATATAGACAGAGACTTATTAGTGAGAATAAATCCAAAATACATGTAAAAATTACTTGGCAATTTAATAAATATGTTGTTACTTTGAATTGATAATATAGTGCTATGAATTAACACTAATAACAATATCAGCAGTAGCATTGTGTATGAAGTTAGCATTGTTTATAAAATTTTAACTACACTAAATTCCATAAATACATACGTGCATAATACGTTCCTAAATACATACGTTCCATAAATATGTCCTTTCTGCTACATTGATGGGGAAGCCGTTATCTCAAACGGGCCTCGAATCAAACGGGCTGAATGTTATGTCCACATTCTTTCCTCTGTCAAAGTTATTCTCTACCTCTATGGTCCCCAGCCCCTGGACTGCTGATCAGCACCAGCCCATGGCCTGTTAGGGTTTGGGCTCCACAGCAGTGAGCAGGGAAGCTTCACCTGTAATTACAGCCGCTCCCCATCGCTGGCACCACCGCCCGAGCTCCACCTCCTGTCACATCGTCAGCGGCGTAAGATTCTCTTCCGAGCAGGGACCCTGCTGTAAACTGCATATTCAAGGGACCTAGCTTGCAGCTCCTTATGAGAATCAAATGCCTAATCATCTGAAGTGGAGACGTAATGTGCTTGAATCATCCTGAAATCATCCCTTCCTCCTCATCCCTACCAGCCCCCTTCACGGAAAAGTTGTCTTCCCTGAAACTGGTCCCTGGTGCCAAACCATTTGAAGGCCACAGCTCTACCTAACACCGCAGCTTGCACCCAGCCACGTGGGGGACCCAACTTAAAATGAGCTGGCCTCAGAAAATTGGGTCAGGAAGAATTTTCAGTGGAGGCATTTTGCTCCTAGAATAATCTATACTTATTGGAATTGTTGGGTTATAAAAAGTAAATGAGGCAACATTTTACAAAACTATTTGGTTCTTACAAAAACAAACAAATATCCCCAGAAAAGCCATTCTGTGGCCTCTATAATGGTATTGCTATACTTAACTGAAGTAAAACCCAGAGAGACTAGATTTAAGTGTGAATAAAGTAGGGAGGTTATGCTTCTCTAACTTGAGTCTCTTTAAACCAACAGAACTTGTGTTCATGGTCCTTACAAAGTTCCTACCAGTGCCTGGTCAGGACCTTAACAGGTGCGGCTCATGAGCCCAAATGGACACAATTTTCACTGATTTAAAACAATAGTCAATCTTCACTGTCAAGGGAGGCCGTTAAGGAGAATTAAGACATTTTATTTTTAATGTTACAGCATCTTTACAAAATCTAACCACTGAGTCCTAGAGTGCTCAGCCAATGAATATCTTTGTACCCTTAGTTTGGAAATCAGATAAAGCCTTCTGGTGTCTCTCATTAAAGTATCTATAAGACAAACTGCAGATGCCCCTGAAAAGAGGCTCATTTAAATGGCCCTTTGATGAGATTTATGGCATCAGGGTCACATATCCAATTCCAGCTGATTAAGGAAGTTTTATAGAAGCAGAACTAGAAGAAATGGAACTATCTGAACTGTGCCTATAAATATGGTGTGCAGCGACAAGCCTTTCAGAACTGTTTATTAAATAAAAAATGGTATTTTCATCCTCACTGCTGTATTTCATCAGAGTCCTGAGCTCTCTGCCCAGACTCTTTTCACACATTCAGTGATCAGAGTGGGCGTTCAGACCAGCAAGGCACCTTAGCCTCAATGATTCCCTCTCCTTAAAACTTTGTGGGAAACTATGAATCAATAATGTATTTGTAGTAGGAGACTGAGTTTAACTAGTGATAATCATCTTGATCTTCAACTGCTTAAAGGATAAAAAAGAAAGAAAAGAAGGTTTACAAGCTCTGTGACCCCTTCCATGGTGAGCCCTACCCAGATGGATGATTTATTATGACCCAATTTATTTCTTCTCCTCCAAAGCTAGTCACAATAAAGAGCACTTATTTTAAAATGACTCTCAAGTTTGTAGTGTTATTTTGATCTCCTTTTTTGGAAATGGCTTAAGAGACGTGCATTGTATTTTGTTTTTTGAAAATTCTCAGTTTTAAGATTTTCAAATTAATGAAAACGTGTGAGCATAATTCAAATCCTTAGAAGAGCTCAGAGCGTTATAAATGCAGCTTGGATTTTTGAAGTTCCTCACCACTTTAGGCAGCATTTATGGGGCACCTTTTGTATTGCAGGTTTTGACTTCAATGTATTTCTTCTTTATTTTGAATTTCCTGAAAATATTTGCATTTAGAAGCTAAGTACTATTTAAAAGTCAGAATTAAATATGATGAAAAGTGCAATTGATTTCTTATTCACATTGCCATTTCCAAGTCAAAATTGACATTTGACACTTGAATTTGTGTCCTCTGTTCTTTCTCAGTAGCATGTGAATATACTTATGCCCCCTTTTTGCAGTACAGAGCCATGAGCCATAACACGGTTTTCTCAATATATGTTTGTGCCGTTTAATATAAATCATAGTTCTAACTTGTTGAGGAACATAGGGAAGACCTATGTTGTGCTTGCATAGCTCTGAAATACACCCTAGGCAGCAATTAATCAGTAATGTGTGAATGTTTGTAAAGAATCACAGGGCATTTGAGTTGGAAGTTCTTAGGAGTTGTATTTTTTCCAGGGGCTGCAGTTACAAAGTGTCAGAACTCAGGTGTCTCCAAAGCTACAGAAATTTCCTAGCTGTGAAGGCTGGACCACCAAGTTCCGGGTGCTGTCTTCAGGGTCACACTCTCTCTGACACCGGTAAGGTGTCCATTCCTCTTTCTAGCTCCTGTGGTTTGCCACAGTCCTGATGTTCTTTGGTTTAAGGGGATTGCACCTGTGTCCTCACATGGTGTCTGTCCATCATCTATGCGTGTCTGTTCCCTTTTTCTTTTTTTTTTTTTTCTTTTAAGAGACAGAGTCTCATTCTGTCGCCCTCAGTAGAGTGCTCTGGCATCATAGCTCACAGCAACCTCCAACTCCTGGGCTTAAGTGATTCTCTTGCTTCAGCCTCCTGAGTAGCTGGGACTACAGGTGCCTGCCACAGCACCTGGTTTTTTTTTTGTTGTAGTTTGGCTGGGGCTGAGTTTGAACTTGCCACCCTCGGTATATGGGGCCGGCGCTCTACCCACTAAGCCACAGGCACCACCACCCCTTTTTTCCTCTTCTTATAGAAACATGATTCATAGTGGATTAAAGGGCCACCCTCCTTCTATTAGATCCAGTCTTAACCAATGACAGCTGAAATCACTTCATTTCCAAATAAAATTACATCTGAGATTTGCAGGCAGTGCCCTTCTCCACACCTTATGAGAGTAAAGCCTTCAACAAAATTTGGTAAGGAACACAGTGAACCATGAGCAACAGTCATCTATCAAACCATTTTCTTCGAGGGTAATAATTTATGTTGGAGAAAGTTTTATAGACAGAATTTACGTATATCATTCCTATGGATACGTGCCTATACATTTTGAACTAATTGTGTACGGTTAAATTAATTCTGCACAAAATTTTGTATAATCAGCTGTACATCCAAAAAGTAAAATTTACTTTATATAAATTGCAAGTCAACAAACCCAACAACTCCATAATCTCATCCGTCTGCCTAATCATAGACTTTAGCAATCTATTTCTAGCTTTTCATGCATTTTTCGTCTAACCATTAAATATTCAATAAAAAGTTTTTCATTTATGACTGAATATATAATAGTGTATATATGTGTATATGTATGTAATTCATTTTATTGTCCCTAATAAGGCAAAATGTGCGCTAAAAAGACACAAGCGTACGTATTTACTAATCACGTGACGTTTTTAGTTTTTGGTCGTTGCTAATGTGGCAGCATCGTGAGACAAACTTCTGTTCTAGGAGCCCTTCTTTCTATTTCCAACAGAACTGTACAGCAATGCTTTTCTTTAAAACTTTATTCCCTCGGTAGTAAATTAGGCATCTGAGGATTTCTGTATTAATTGTTTAATGCTACTAGAAAATCCTTTAATTACAAAGGAGCATTTTCAAGCACCTGTCCTCTGGATGCTCAATGCTCTTAGAAACAGGTGTATTATCACTGCCTTGCCGCAGTAGCACTCAAATACCAGTGCGAGCTTGTAAAGCAAGTCAGGAAGTCGGAAGTCATCTTTTCTGAGCAGAGTTGCTGAGGAAATCATGTTATGTCAATGTTTCTGGGCTAAGGATTTCAGATAAAATCTTGATGCCTGAAAAGCACACAAGCAAGCCGTGGTACTTAATTTTAATGCTTCAATCCATGTAACAGGAGATCAGGATGCTGTACAGGTAGAAGACAATTTCCTTTAACTAGGCCTGTGATTTATCATTCACATGAAAGTGTGGGTGATTCTATATTGGTTTCATAATAGTACTGAGTACATTGGATACTTTTGTCTTAACACAACAATTAAGTGAGGTGAAGGCTATGTTAACCAGTTTGATGTAAGCATTCCAAATTGTACATAAAATCAGCACATTGCACCCCATAAATGCATTAATGTACACAGTTATGATTTAGTAAAAAAAAATATAAATAAAAAGTAAATAGGCCTGTGAGACAAGGCAGGCATTGGCCTTCTGACATCACACCTGCTGACTGTCTGCAGTTGATGACATTGGTGTTCTCTGACATCACACCTGCTGACTGTCCGCAGTTGATGACACTGGTGTTCTAAATAAAACAACTTAAAAAGTCAATGTGATTTTGAAATAATTGTTTAACACCTAAATATAGTATTGGCAGTTTGACAGGTTATGGAACACTGAAGGAATCTAATGCAAACTGTGAACAATCTTTGCTTAAAACAGTGCATGTCACGATCCTTTAAAAGTCTGCATAATATTTCAGGGCCTTAATAGGCTACCAGTTTTATCCCTCTTCAAGTAGGGGATATTCCCAGAAGGATATTTATTAGAACATGTATTATGGAACAAAATACATTTCAGGCATTTGATGCAGAACATAACTGTTTCCAGTGGAAATCATGTAGAAAAATCTAGGCTTTTTTCAAAATTATATTAAAAAATGTTCATGATGTCCCTGTTATGCTTTGGAAGTTAGAGTGAAGTATAACATTGAGTTACTAGAAATGCATAACTTATTTATGTATTTATGCAATCCTTGGAAATCAGGCATTGTGTAGAGTAACTTTTATTTTTTCAAATTAGCCTGAAATTATTTTATTTGCAGAAAATAAATTCAGTTGAAATAGTAAACAAACAATTATTTTAATGCAAAAGTTTGTCCCAGATTCCTGATTTATTTTTAGTTATTTACCACCTGGCATAAAAGCAGAGGTTCAAAAGAAAAATATAAGGAAGTAAGTCTTTCAGTTGATTGAAAAAAGCCTCAATCAATCACTCAGAGTTCATCACATATTTAGAAGTGAAACATCAGAAAAATTTGTAAGTCACTTTATGCTGACATTGAACTGTGGTCTCAATAAAAGCAGGCTGGATAATTTTAATGCCTCTGAGATCTGTGAAAACATAATTTGATTTAATTCATCACTGCTAAGATCAATATATGGTCAAGGATTACCACATTAATTAGCCTTGGTCTTACCACAGGCAGCACAGTTTCCCCATTTTGTCACACAACTTATGAAAGAGCCAACTCCCTTTGGGAAGCTAGATACTAATACCAGTGCCTAGTCACCCTTCAGAGCTATGTTGGAACTTTATTCTGGAATGGTCATCAGAACTGTTGTCATATGAAGCCTGACAATTAAGTCAACAAACTCAACCTAGAAAAAGTGCAACATACCTCACTACAGTCATCAGATGGCCAAGTGGGGTACTTCAAAGGCTGCTGTACTGGTATTCAGCATTGAGGTATGTAGCACTTTTTCCAGGATTAGTTCATGAACTTAATTGACCATACATATGTGTATCTGACAGGAGACATGATAAAAAATGCCCATGTAATAAAACATGCAAAGCATGTCACCTTCTGCTAAACCTTCGAAGGTTGAGAAGTGAACAACTCATGTATATTGGAAAAAGAGAAAGAGAAAAAAAGAGACAAAGAGAAAGAGAGAGGGTATAAAAATGATAGGAAATGACTATGCAGTTTGGTATTTCCAGAGAGTATTTACAGTGTATGCGAAAGAGCATGCAAGCATCCTTTAATTCTTTGAGAATGCCTGGCGTCTCTTGCCTGTGGAGCCTGCCATGTTTTTATTAGTTCCCTTTGCTCAAGATCCTCAAATCACTAAACCCCAGGTTCAGCGGCCTTCCCTGGGCTTTCCTTGCACTGTCCTCTGCAGAAGCCATGGCACAGCCCCTGTTTGTCCTATTCCCATAGTTCACACATCCAGAGGTACCAAGTGGACATGATGCTTATTGAGTGAATGTGCATATGCATAAGTGAATTAATGAACATATTAATAAATGGAGTAACCCTTTTATCTGTAATCATGGTATACCAAGATGAATTCTTAGGTTCCCCCCCCCCCCTTTTAGTACCTTTATTAAAACAATCATTTAAATTCAACAGTCCCCCAGAATAGGAAAGAGCCTTCCATGGTCTGGCCCTGACAGGTGGTAGGACTCAGACCCCACAGGAAGAAGTGCCATTCGACATCTTTGACAACTTGGAAATGGATGGAGCATCCCTGAAAGCCCACAGGGCGAGCTTGGCCCCAGGGCGACCGGGAAAGGCTGCCTCCCACCAAGGCTGCTCCCTCCAGGGGCAGCCAAGCTCCAGCCTGTCAGCCAGAAACACTTAATCACTCTTGCTGGTTGTCAGCTTCTGGACTTTTGAAAAAGAAAAGAGAGAGAAACCTGTCCCCAAGATTACAAGGCAGTTACTCAAAAAGTGTTGTGTAATGCCATGGGATGTTGTCTCGCAGGGCCTGGTGGGTACATGAGTAATTGGGTGAACACCATGAGTCCGCGCTGCTGGGGCTGCGATGGAGCCCCCATCAGGAAGAACCAGGCAGCTTGTGCAGAACAGCTACGGGACACCAGTGCAGCCCCTCGGAGTGTCCCAGACTGGCAGTGCCTTTCTGAGAACCATCACGGTTCTCAGAATTCTTAGTTTTGATGTAGTTTTAATTTTTTATTTCTATTTATACCCAAACATTTTCCTCAATTCTGTGATTTTCTTTCTTAATTGTCATTCCCAAATTCAGAAGTAGCTTAAAGTCATGCATCAATCTAAAATATTACCAGTGTTATTTCAAAGGGCAAGCTAATCAAATTATTGTCATCATCTCTAAAGCTTTAGAGAGCTCACTTTAGTCATTTACCTATAATTCCAAAGAGTGCTGACTTATGGGGATCTATGTAGGCTGCAAAAGATCTGTGAATAACTAATTTCCTAAAAAATAACAGCTTCTATATCCTACAGGCCAAAAGAAAAAAAAATCTTCATCGTAGATTTAAGAAATTCTTGTTCTCACTAATGGTCATTTATTAGGTGCCAAATATACGCCCATAATGACGCTAGGTGCTAAAAAAAAATGAAGACTATAAATGAAACGCAATTCTTACAACCTAGGGGAAGTGGCAAGGACAGAGATTTTAAAAAATAGCTATTTTTCCTCATGTGTATAGTTTTAATTTTGTGATATTTTTATGTGTGTTTTATTTTGAAAAAAGATCTTAACAATGGCTATACCTATGTGATAAATGGTATCTAAAATGATGCCCAGAGCACCGTGGGAGAACAAGTAAAATATAGATCACTACATCAGCTGTTCTGGAAGCCAAAGTCCCCCCCGGCTTATAGTTTAACATTTTCTTCATGTGAATGTGCAAAGTAATACAACCAAAACAATACATTCTCATGTGCCTCATTCTTGATTCTATCCTTGTATTATCAAGATATATTTGATTTTTGGAGGACAGCATTGACTAAAGCCTTTTTACAGTGGGACCTCTACTTAAATCTATGCATGAAAAATAGCCCATCCAGATGTTTCTAACACATGAAGCCATCAGGGTGCAAAAATGTACAGAAGGGATTGATTTTGAGAACAGCATTTACCCTTTAATCGAGAAACTTAACTTCGTAGCGTCTACTCCTAAATAATGCTTATTTCTAAATTCCACTTCTAAAAATCCACACTTCCAACTCCTTTCTCTTTAATATGATAGAAACCTGACAACAATTGATATGACTCTTGAATGGTACGTTTGGGGCATAAGTGTATTTTTGCTGTTCTGTGTTATTCCTGTTCAACATCATTCTCTAGATGAGCTCTAAGAAGAAATGGCATTGTGTTGGGCTGTTAGTATTTGGCTTTTATTCTAAAATGGTTGATTTTTTTTCCCCCTTCTGTTTCTCTGTATTTCAATAACCTTTATAACAACAGAAATGCATTCCTAGCTTAAATCAGATAGAACGAGGCACAAGGCATTATAGGAATAACGAACATTTTTTCTGTGCAAATGAGGGAACTCTCACAGCCACCCTATGTGCTGTCATTAATGTGAAGGAGGGAACCCTGTCTGCAGAGCACTGGCTGGGTACTGTCGGTCCTGTGAGCCCCTTAACCTGTCGGCTTTTATTACTTCACAGAAGATGAAAAAGTACTTTGAATGGCAAGATAAGTGTGGCGGTGTTGGGTTTGTGGTTGCACACATTTCAGAAATTGAAACTGACATTTTCCTCTGCACATTTTCTCTGCTGAGTGGAGAGCATCATTGTTCACCTCTGCTCCATCCAAAGTTCAAATGAACCGTGACTCATGAGCTATTTTATTTCCAGGACACTGCTACATAAATATATAAGGCATGCTATATTGACAAGGCCCATGTCTGTGTTATGCAGCGTTCTACCTCATACAGCAGCATGAGACCCTGTTAAGGAGTAGGCTGGGGAAACTGTCTTGCAAAAATGTTAGAAAAGTGTCATTAGATATACGTCTCTTCATTTAACAATTTCTCAGAGCCCCAGGGAATAATCCAGAAACATCTTGAAACTGTTTATTAGTCTATGTTCGATTTATCGTTTTATTGGATCCAAGAATTCTAGTCAATGTAATTTGTAAACCTTTTTCAATTCTATTAAAAACTACCTCTCAAAATTTCACAGTGTCTCTAGTTTTTGATTCAAAAACATGAAAGTACAATTTATTCTCTTTATAATATTATACAGTTTGATCACCGTGGCTTTGAACTCCTGACCTGAAGAGATCCTCCGGCCTCAGCCTCCCAGGTGGCTCGGACCACAGGCAAGTTGCCATCACACTAAGCTCACGGAAAATTTTCAAATCTTTTGATTAGCTTAAGTATTTATCTCACGTTTACTTGAGCCTTTGTAAGTATGTTTGTTTTATGGCAATGAGATTAATGTAGATGATGCATTATGCAATTGTGTAATAGTAAGAAAAGAGTTTCTTGTTTATTTATTTTTTGGATGTATAAGTTATTTTTTTTTTAGCAAACTGTTATGCACGGGTCTTTTGCTCAAATCACAGTATAACATTATGGTGCATTATCTTGAAATTTATAGTTAACGAAATGTATTTCTTACTTGTGTTTCATTTCCAGAAGACTTTAGCATTTCAACTTAAAACAGACACTCTAATAATTATATTTTGACATTCAGAGAATTACTATCATTTTTTGCATTACTTGTTTTGTGATATTTAGGTAATGTACTGTCCAAGGATTTCTGAATGTATAGGAATATCCTCTTCAATATGTTTAGCAAATATTTATTGATGTTTTCTATGGGAATATCTCCAGTCCCAGGTCAGATGGGAAAAAAAAAAAATCTCCAAGGTTCTTCAGTTCTCTCTCTGAAAATTTCTTGAATATTAGAGAAAATAGACCAGAAAAAAGAGGTTCAGATGAACAATATGCTCAAGGTTTTTGGCAACCTGTCCAACTTAAGAAAGCACTACTGATATTGCTAGGGTGTGTTTGGGAAAGTTTTCATGTGGGAAATGCCATCAAAATAAGGCATTTTATCCAAACATAAAGACAATATGGCAGCAGAAATAGCATCATAATTTCCAGGATTGTGTTATACTTAAGTATCGAAATGCCTTACTGAATCTTTAATGTATTCTTAACTATAATAGACCAACTATTAGAACATGTATTTTAACAGAAAGTTTCTAGTGGTCATGAATAATACGAACATGATTATTGTAAGATTCACCAGTCTAGGCACACTTGTATTTTGCCACAGGTATCAATATTTGCCACAGGTCTGCTGCTGATGTTGAGTTTTACTGTGAATCAATGAACAGAGTCCAGAACCCTTTATATATATACATTTACAGACATCACAAATAATGGAAGTTTTGATCCAGAAGCCACAATATAACTTTGAAGTGTATATAAATAAGTTCATGTTATGAGTCTTGATATAAAGAGAAAGTAGAGCTTCAAAAAAAAATTCCTATAGGAAACCCTTCACAGCTGTCTCCTTAACAATATTCACACCATGTCACTTTGCAAACTTCTTTTTTTGTATTTGTTTTAAATTGTAGAATGTTAGGGATCTATATATTGTTTACATGCTTTGTTTTTTTCTGTACGGATTGATCAAAGTTATGTGCGCCCTTCACCCAGACAGTGTGCACTGTACCCACAGGTGTGACTTAGCCCCTGCCCCCACCTTGATTCTCCTTGAGATTTACTTCCATATGGGCATCGAAGTGTTAACCGATTAGTTTCGACTCGGTATTGGGAACACATGTTTTCTTCTCTATTCTTGTGATGTTTTGCTTAAAAGAGTGGTCTACAGTTCCATCCAGGTTGTTCCAAAAGATGTTAGATGACCACTTTTTATGGCTGAGTAGTGCTCTAAAGTGTGCCTACATCACATTTTTATTAACCCATTCATGTATTGGCAGGCATGTGGGTTGTCTCCACATCTCTGTTTTTGTGAAATGTGATGCTATAAACGTTCAAGTGCAGGTGTCCATTAAAAAAAAAAAAATGACCTTTTTTCCTTTGTGTCTGTGCCCAGCAGTGGGATTGCCAAGTTCAATAGCAGGTCTATGTTAAGTTATTTGAGGCATCTCCATATGATTTTTCCGGAGAGGTTGTACCAGTCTGCAGTCCCACCAACACTGTAAGAGTTCCTTTCTCTCCACAGCCACTTTTTTGTTTTTGTTTTTATTGTATTTCAATGACTAAAATGAAGACTGGATAATGTAATAAATATGATGAAATATTACTCTTTACACTTCCTCTCACAAATGGGAAGAAATTCAGTATCTGATGTATGGAACAAAACTTGGTTCATTTGCTAAGCTTCACCTTTAATATGTTATTGTTCTTTTGATATTTGATGAAAATATTGATACAGGGCAGGTGGCAGGGCCTGGAGCTGAGGGGAGGACCTGCCCCCTCCACTCTGGGAGTGTTGGTATAGAGGTGGGCAGAGGGGCTGCTGGAGGCTTTAGGAGCCGGAGAGGCCGGACAACAGCTGGGGGGGACACCTTCAGGTTGCCAGTTCAGAGAACACCATGGTGTCTGTGACCCAATCCCCCCATCTGTCTCCTTTCCCTTGGGCATATGGCTAAACAGTAACCCCCATTTCCTGGGCCTGGTCAATTCCATGTGCATTTCCTAGGCCTGGGGAGAGCACTGACATTTTCCCCCAGCTAAAAGGATCACGTCCATTCCTTTTCTGGTTTAGGTTTTTCCCTGTGGCAGAAGCTCTGACAATTCTTCAGTATTCTTTTCTGTAAAATAAATCATGTCTTACCACCCATCTGTGGTTGATGGATTCATTCTTCCAATCTTTAAGACCAAGGACCTACTGAAGAAGAAATTCCAGTAACAATATTTTAATAAAAATGTAATGGTAGACACTGGTTAACATAGCCTTCCTGGCAATTTCACAATTGTGTTGAGACATTTACATTCTACATTTACTAAGTTTCACATATACCATTGTAAGATGCACCACAAGTGTCAACCGGTCTGTGAAACTAATGTATGATGCCCTATGATCATACCATTGTACATAGCTATGATTTAATAAAAATAATAATAATAATAATAAAACAACAAAATATTAAAAAAAAAGTGTAATGGTAGAAAACATTAACTCTACAATATCACGTACTCCCTAGAGGATTCACTACAGAATTGTGCATTTAGTAGTCTGAACCTAAAATACTAGAAAGGCTATCTCTTAAATATTCTGCCATCCTTTCAGCCTCCTGACTTTCTGGCTTAGAGTTGTAACTTGCCTCTGTATTTGTCTGTACCTCTTCTCCAATTCAACTTCTACCCCTGTTTTCGCGGTAATCTTGTCATCACCAATGTTAGGAATCCTTGATCTTTCTCTGCTCCTTAGCTGGGTGTGTGGGTGTCCCAGATTGCCTTCAATTTTGCTTCCCATGCAGACTTCTTATTCAGGCAACGTAAGCTATATTAACTGCATTTCCCCAAAGCTGCACACTCCTTCACATATTCACAATTCCTGTGCACATTCTCTTGTCTCCAGTGTCCTGCATCCACATTAAACTCCTGATCATTTTTCTTCAATATTAAAATTGAGCTCAGATTTGCCTCCTCTATAAAATTTTTCCTATCTTCTTCCAGCAAAGGTAATGTCTTTTCTTCTGTGATCTTTTAGTAACTCATTTTACCTCTATTTTGCTATTTACAGAAATGCTGTAGTTGTTTGTTTTGTTTGCACGCTTTCTTTCTTGTAGGACTCTGGGCCCCTCCCAGGTTCAGCTGGGCAGTATTCATATTTTAATTTGTAGTAAGTAGCATAAAGTCTGGTACCCAGAAAATGTTTGAATTAACATTTGTGGAATGAATAAATCATCTGTGGACATCTCCTACTGGCGCCAGACTGTGTAGCATTCTCATTTCTTTTGATTGTTAGGTTTCTTCTTCCTGCACCTGTGTGCCCGGCCCCACCCCTTGAGTCCAGTTATCTTAGAGGCCTTTGCTAAGGAAGAAGGCTCTAATTCCTCCACTGAGTTTTATAATTTTATCATGTAAAAGGGTAAGGAATTCAATCAACCTGCTACAGAGTTTGTCAAGGAAAAAAAAATTAACAACCGTGGCACATTTTCCTAAGGTTTATTTATGTTCTGGAAAATGGTTTCCTCCTGACCTAAGCACCACTGAAAAGAAACATTGTTTCTTAAAATGTCACCAATAAATTGGGCAGAGTGATATTAAGCTTTTTATAGAAGAAAACCTAACCAATACAAGCAAAACTCCATGTAGCATGAATTACACTCTTTTTCTGAACTTTATTATTGTTATAAATGTAAACACTAATTATTTGAGAATGGCCAATATGTTTGCTATGTAAAGAATCCGAAGACTGAGTTCTGTGACTCTGTTAGTAGCTGAGGAACAGAAGAGAAGACAGTTTGTATGCCCCAAACCCTTTCATTAATATCATTTCTACAGAGCTGAATTCAAAGTTTTTTTCTACTTAGATCTGAGATGAACCTGTTACTGGAGTATTAATAACTTATGTGTTACCTCAGTTTTGGCATGATGTCATTACAAGCTTCTTCATGTTACAATTCTGGTGATTTGTCTCCTAACCTTCTTGTGGCAAGGCCTTTGTGAGGTTGATGTAGGGACTGATACCGTTCAGTTCAAGTTCACCTTGCTTCAAGAGTGACATGAGTTAATTTCATTCCTGCCTCTAGACTTCACAAGGGGGATTATTGCACATTACATCTCTTCATTGCAGGCGCAAGTCATTACTTCCAAATCGCCCTCAGTAAAACTTATATAAGACCCTTCTTATATATGTGCCCCATACGAACATATGCAATGTAATCAAATGTCCATAAAGAAATAAACCCTAAAAATGAAAGTTCATTCCTACAGAAATTTCATTACAAATATATAAAAATCTTAAATGTTTGGTCCCAGCCCATTCCTTCCATTTTTCTTCCTAAACTCCCTTTCTCTCTCCTTCCCTTCTTTCCACATGTGTTGATTGAGTGCTTACTTTGTGTTAGGTGCTATTCTAGGCATTGGGGGTATAGTAGCATAAAAATAGATAAATAAGTTCTACTGAACTTTATAGTTTTCTCACTATACATTATTCTCGGTCACAAAATTATTTATTGAATGCCTGCTTATGGGCATGATATTCAAGAGTGAGCTTCAACTAAATATCCTAATGATAAAATTCTCTCCTGCTAGTAGGGATGTGCAGACTTCAAAATAAATACATATTACAAATACAGCTTTATCCATAAAATTGATAAAAAATTATCTAACCTGTTCAGTGCAAATTCCCACAGAACCCAGAGGGTATTTTGGCAAAAAGGTAACTCTTTTTTTCTTTTCTCTATACATGTGTTCATTTGGTTCCATTTTTTGCCTTCACAAAATTTAAAAGGCTTAAAATTTAATAACAATAACAATGTTTCAAATAAGGGCTAGAAACATAAACCTCATAAAGAATGAATGAAGATAAATTCATTTGGAAAAGAAATCAGACGATTGCTGCAACGAAATATTGAGCAATAATAATAGTGCAAAACAAGTAACATTCACATTGTCAGATAAAAGCATATCTATCATAGAATGCTTTGACTCGGGGGTTTAGTATGGAGTCATCCGTTAGCTTCTTTTTTACTTCTTTTTCTATTGTCTATAAGATTTGGCATGATCTGCTTTTTGAAATTGTCTCCTATTTTTTATTCATAAATATTAAATGAGCCTTATTAAATACAAATAAGACTGGTGGTATTCGCAGTACGTAAATCATTTTGTCTATTGTTTTGAGCCTTTGGGAAAAAATTAAGGTACCTCTTATGAGTTAAAATTTCAACTTAAAAGTAAGTCAGAGAATCTGTGAAAGATCCTTGTCTTTATAAGATTCCTTCTCAAGTCCTGGCACAGGAACGATGAAAGAAATGAAGTAAATTTAAATCAAACAGTGCCCAAGCCCAACCCAATCCTGACTATGTTATACCCTTCTCCTGTTTGACAGTAAGGAATATCAAAGACCACCGAAGACCATGTAAGAAACTGAATCTCTTAGAAAAATATTTTCATTAGTCTGGTTTCTCTTTCTCAAACAGCAAGATTTACTGTGAAAAGAAAACCTTTCCAGCCAAAGTTATTGGAATTGAAATAATTACTTGGTATCTATCTCCCTCCCTCCTGCCCTCCCTTTCTCCGTTCTTTCTTCTATCTTTTCTATCTTTTCTTTCTTCCTCCCTCCCTCCCTTCCTTCTTTTCTTTCTCTCTTTTCTCTCTCTCTCCCTTTCTTACCAGGATCTTTACTCCTTATGCAATCTGTAGATTCAAGCAAAGAAAATATGTGTAAATAATCAAGGCTAACTTTTAGACTAAGTGAACTAAGTAACTGTATCTTGAACATTTTTCTATTTTGGTTCTGTCTTGCTTCTATGTTTGTATTTTTGTATTTTGTATTTACAATGCTTACGATGTACAACTATCCTTCTAAGTATATTGTCAGGTTCCCCTGGAGGTGGCCGTTCTCTGGTTCCTGGCTCTAAGAATGAGCCAAGAATATAGCCAGACAGGCCCCCATCCCTAAGTGGGTTAGAGACCTCAGTCTGAATCCCCACCATCTTGTATAGACTAAGCTATTGCCTCCTGCCTTTGAGGTAACTGACAGGTTGGGGTTTCACAACAAAACTCCTTTTAATATGCCAGTGTCCTCCTTGGAGCTTTCCTGAAGAACCCACAGGGGGTGGACATTTGCCAGTTTAATTGTATGGCAGGAGCCCGAAGGGCCCAGGTCAGCTTAATGTCACTAGGGGCTGCTCATGATCTCTCCCGACCACGCCCCAAGCCACGCCCCTCAGGCTTCTGTCCAATGAAGGAGAGGGCTGGGGCTGGGTGGGCGTGTCTCGCCCACAGGGAGGAAGAGGAAAGCTGGGGCCTGGGGCCTGAGACTGCAGGTCCGCACAGCTGGCGGCCCAGGGGACAAGTAGGCCAGTGCCATGGCGGCCAGAGCACCCCAGCACCCGCTGACCAGTGCGGCATCCCCTCACTGAGAGGCAGGAACTATGCAGAGCCGTCCAGGAGAGTGCCACAAAGGGGCAGGTGGCACTGAGCTGGGCCAGCGCCGCCTGGCAGGATGACATGGAAATCACTTACTAGGAAAGGCAAAGGCGGGTGAAAGACGCCAAGTCTATAGTCTGTGCTGCAGTCTCTCTAAAATGCCCGAGTAACCAGCCAGGGAAACACTGACTGATCTCAGCTGCAGTGGGACGGCAAAAGTGCTGCAAAAAGGAACAAAAATTCCTTCAACGTACAAATAAGACTGGTGGTATTCGCAGTACGTGAATCATTTTGGGTTCCCACAACTAAGTAGGAAGACTTTTTATTTAAGCTATAGGCTGTCTTCTGTTTAAGAGATGCAGCTTCTCTAGCAAAAGGAAAATGAAACAGTCCTTTTAGTGTGTTCATATTCCTGCTTTTAAAGGAGTATTTGTGTCTACAGCACCTGTGTGTGTATTTATATGTATGTCCTAATTTGAGCCATAAAATTTGCATGGACCTTGTTAGGACATAAATACACGCATTTTTTTTTTTTTTTTTTTGGGGGGGGAGTACAAAGTCGTATTATTTATAATCAGTTTCTTTTCTTTCTTTTCTTTTTTTCCCCCCTATTCTTTGATCTGTACATCACTTCCCCAGGCTGGTTACAAAAAAGTTGCCATTAATCCTCCGCCTAAATCATTCATTTAGTAATGTGAACATTTTACCCTTATAGCGTACTGTTTCTTTTTCTTTTTTTTTTTTTTTTCTCTAAATCAATTTTCAAAGTGCTAGGATTTGTGAATTTATTTTCTTTTTTGAAACAATGTCTTCCGAGCAGAACATGTAGTATTAAAAATATTTAAAAATTTGTGTGAGTAGACCAACTGCTTCTACCAAGTCACCACAGGCCTTGTTTTTCCAACTGGATTTCTCTTCATTTTCCCCAGAATAAGAGTAGAATTTAGTTCAGCCTCAGTCCCTCTCTTCCCTCCCCCATCCTGTCTCCTTCCCTCCTTGCTTCCTTTATCTCTCTCTCTCTCTTTCTTTCTCTCTCTCTCTGTCTCTCTCTCTTCTCATCTCTCTCCCTCTCTCTCTGGGTAAGGTTACTTCCCTCTGAAAGTAAATTTTTGCTGGAGATTTCAGAGATCTACCACTGAAAGATCTCCTCTTTTCTTTGGATATTTCCCTTTAGAATTATCTTGTTTTTTTTTTTTTGTTTGTTTGTTTTTTTTTAATTTAATTTAATTTATTTATTTATTTATTTTTATTATAGATAAAAATATGCACCATAGATGTGGCCCAACCCATCACCCTCCCTCCACCCGAACCTCCCCCCTCCCTTCCCCTTCCTTGGCCCTTTCCCCATAGTCTTGTGCTATAGTTGGGTTATAGCCTTCATGTGAAAGCTATAGTTTAGCTTCATAGTAGGGCTGAGTACATTGGATCCTTTTTCTTCCATTCCTGGGATACTTTGCTAAGGAGAATATGTTCCAGCTCCATCCATGTAAACATGAAAG